>CAUYRH010077806.1:0-56679 GCA_963574655.1 Perodicticus potto
GTTATCCTATGATTTCCTATCTGATGACCTTCTCAGTATTTATGGGTCTTCTGCAAAGAACTTAGAAAACCTCTCAGCTGTTCTCCCTATACCCTGCTGGGGGTACAGAATCCTGTGAGCCTAGACTGAGATCCTTCCACATAGACCACATGAAAATAACATTGGCCAGTGGGGAAAGAGGAAGCCTATAGAACAATCCTCTCCTTGGAACTTAGATCATCATCCAAGAGAAAGAAAAGAAAAGGATGAGAAAGAATATTAAATCAATAACATGAAAAATTTCAGTTGGCCCTAGAAATGACTTATTTGTTGCAATTGATAGGTTTAACACTATCAACAAAAAGAAAATGCTATGAGGGCTATCTCTCACAGTACGATCAAAATGTTTCTGATTGTATATGAAGCACATTCTGCCCTATGATTGCACCAATGTACACAATTATGATTTAATAAAATTATTAAAAAAATAAAAATAAAAATAAAATGGAATGTCTAAAAGATTTAAACATTTTACTTTAAAGTACATCTTTATAGTCTTCCAACAATAAAAATAGTCACTCTCTGGGGTTCCTAGAAACTACTGTACAACAATATCAATAGAACAGTTTACTAGGAACAATTAATTTGATTCATTATAGGTCTACTTTCTAAGTGTGGCAATATATAACTTTTTTTTGAGACAGAGTCTCACTTTGTCACTCTCTGAAGAGTGCTATGGCATCATAGGTCACAGCAACCTCTAACTCTTGGACTCTAGTGATTCTCTCAGTCCCAGATACCTGGGACTACAGGCACCCACCACATCGCCTGGCTATTTTTCGAGATGAGGACTCACTCTGGCTCAAGCTGGTCTCAAACCTGTGAGCTCAGGCAATCCACCTTCCTCGGCCTCCCAGGTGCTGGGATTACAGGCCTGAGCCACCATGCCCAGCCCATAAACATCAAAATTCACAAGAGTCAAGACTCATAAAAATATTCAAACAAATCCAAGTGTGGTTGTTTACATGAAGTCAAATCTCACTCTTGTTATTGTTATTTTTATGGATTATAAAGTACCAACAATATTTTTGAGAGAAAAGTGAAGATATAAAATACCACTAATGTATTTAATATCTATAAATTTATAAGCTTTTTTTTTGATCACAGGGGTTATTGGCGAAATACTACTTTACAATTATAGTTTTATTGTAAGTGTTGACATTAACCATGTCATCATAAAGGTCTAATGTCTAAAATTATAATATTAAAGACACTATTCAAAACCTTGTGGATAAGTTGTAAACTGGCATTTCATATACTCCAGTTACAATTTGTTTCTTGCCGGTCTTATTTGCTGTCATAGTCATTCAGAAATTGTTTATTCATAATAGTAAGTAAAAGAATTTGAAATGAGGTGAAGATTTTGGAAAACATATGCTTACTGACGAGGTTTTTCAACACTGTAAGAAGCTACAAATATTCACAAAATGATGGATGTGCTAGACCAGTTTTTCAAACAGCAAAATATTAATGTAAGCTGTAGAAATAATGTTTTCCTCTGTTGACCTTGTTCATTCCTAGTTGGCAAAATATTTGGAAACTAAAACATTGGGGAAGGCTAGTCTCCTTTCCAGACCATGAGTATGCAGAAAGAGGAAAGCAAAATTGAAATATATAACTCAGTGTTTTAAGAGTCATTGTAAGCTGATGTGTACAAAATCAGCAAAAAATTGGATAAAGATGTCAATTATATATACATGTGTGTGTAGGTATATATATATGCATATGTGTACATGTTTAAGGATTAACTTAATAAACAAATAGGTCTCGTCTTCTTAATATTGCACTAAAATACTTAAATAATGAGAACAAATTATTGTTCTCTATAATATCAATAGAACAGTTTACTAGAATTAGCCCACTAGAGTACAAATTCTTGAAAATCAAGTACTGTATTACTGGATCAAATAATACATCTTCCTTTGTTAAATAAAATACTATTCCAGTCATTGTATAGTTTTTGTACTCACAGTAGAACATAAGAGAATATCAAATACAATCTGATGTTAATTCTATTTAGTGCCTTTAATTTACTTGCAAATGCTCAAGTAGGCAGATTCTGCAGTGCATCAGCTTAACTTTACCACACACACTAGAAAAAATTGAGATTTGAACAATCCAACCAAGGATCCATTCTCTAGGTTGGTTAAGATTTATAATTTTCTAATCAATAGCTTACACTTCAGGGGCAAATGTTCGAAATAATTCAAATTTTCACATGTCTATGAAATTATGCATGGGACCTTGGTAATTTACAAAAGATTGTTATAAGTAATTTTTTATGGATGAGACAAGTCATGACAGAGATGTGGGGTTGGTGAGAAATACTGGACAATCTCTTCCCCATGGTGTAAACTGAGATAAGAATCCCAGGAAAAGGTAAGAGTCTATCATATTTGAAGTTATACCTTTGATATCTGACTTACTACTCACCCCTTAATGTGGAAAGGCACTACCCTTGTTGCCACCTGTGATATCCATTACGGGTTGGAAGGGGAGCTGTGCTAATCATAGTCTCTCAAGTAAGCAGGACCACAAGGTGATCACTTCAAATGTAGAAAAAGATTCACGTGAAATTGAGGAATCTGTCAGTCAAGTGTTTGGCCCCAGGCACAACACTTTTGGTCCATGACTCAATTTCTGTCTACCTTTAAATCTCAAAAGGCCTAAAAAAATGCAGCACAATTCCATCATGCGCCCAGAACATGGGAAAATCAGAGAAATTTGCTGTTCAAGTTACCACAGCAATATACTACCTACACTTGAAAGCTCAGTTTTTCCATATTAAACAGTATATGTTAGGTTTTAGTATGCCTTAAAATTATACCTTTTATTTCCTCCCCCCCCAAAAGGGGGGATGATTAAACTTGGCTTCACTAATTAACTAAGAGTTAAATCTATATGACTGAAACTAAATTTATTCTAATCTAAGAAATCTAGAACACACGCAGGCTGGCTTAAATATATAAATAATATGAATAATTATTTTATGATTTTTTCCCTGGAAGATCCATACAAAGGGACAGGAAAGATATTGTACTTCATATTTGCACATGAAACAGAAATTGCCAAATCTTCAGGTGCAAACTAATAACAATGAGTACTTGTTAACATGGAAATTCAGGTTCTCTGAACTAGTATAATGATTTAATATTATGAAGAGAACATCTGACTTGCCATTCTCAAAACGGTGCAGTAGCACTGTAGTGATGCTGCTTCTCTGTTGTCCATGGGAATGTTGAAAAGTTGATATTCAATTATTCCCCATTGACATAATGTAGAACAGGGGTGTACCGTGTTCTTCACAAATAATTCCCAAATCGATGTCTCCGGTACAGAATCCTTTCCTGAATGTCAGACTCATGCATTCAATCTTCTACCCCATATTTCAACTTTCATGGACCTAATAGGTCAAACTTGCTCCGTCCAAAATCAGACTTTTTATTCTCTCCCTCACGTTGATACTCCTGAAGCCCTGTCCACCTTAATCAACGATCACTATTCTTTCAGTTACTTAGGTCAAAACCCTGAAATCAATACTTGATTCATTCTTTTCTGTGCTATTTAATTGAGAAATGTTTTCTCAACCATTTTCTCAATCACTTGGGAAACCCTGTCAGTGCTTCCTTCCAAAGTATCACCTCTTCCTGTCATTACCTCTCTAGTTTAAGTCGCCATCTTCTCTCATATGAATGGTCGTAATAACCTCCTGAGGGTCTCTTCAGAGATGTGGTGGTGAATAGTTATCAATAACTTTGTTACCAATAAACATGTGCGATGTAAAAGAGAGAAAGAAGGAAGGAGGGAGGGAGAAAAAGAGGGAGAAAAGAAATACAAAAGCTAGCATGAGAGGAAGAAAGGAGGAAAGGAAAGAGAAAAAAAGAGGAGCAGGAGGAAGAAGAAGGAAGGAAAGAGAGAGAAAGAACAGGAAAGACAGAAGGCAGGAAAAACAGAAGGAGAGAATAAGGGGAGGGAGAAAAAAAGGAAGGGAAGGAAAACAAATCCCATATTTATAGCTTTTGCAGATTTCCATGGTGTAAACACTCCGTCTGTGGTAATTTCAAGTGACGTAAGGACGTGTCGAAGATGAGATGTGCACAATGACCCCTGCTGAGTAGGTAGGAGCAAGACACTTGTTCTTCTTTTTCACCCTTCCCAGCTCTTAACCTCCTCTCCACACGGCAGCTCGACTGACCTGAGTCCTACGTGCCACTCCTCTGCTCAAAGCCTGCGAGGCTCCCCATCGCTCTCAGAATAAGAATCTCAGATCTTAAAAGGTTAACTTCAAAGCCTACATGATGATGCCCAGGCCTCCCGCCCACACTAACTCCCTGGTCGTCCTGTCTGCTCCTGACCCCTGGATCACTGCCCTCCCGACTTCGAACACACTAAACAGGCCTCCACCTCAGAGCCTCTGCTTGGAAGGCTTTTTCTTTAGATGTGTGCTGGACTCTCTCTCTTACTTCCTCCTGGCCTTTGAATAAATAGCACCTGATCAGGGAACCTTGCTTTGAAAATCTGACATAAAAATGTCCCTCTCTAATCCTTCAGCTGGTTTGATTTTTCCTTACGGCACTTTTTAACTCCTCATATCTATACCCATACATAGTTATTATTATCAATATTTATTCGTGTCTATCTCTATAAAGGTATACCCATTGGTTGACCAGTGCATCCCCAGTACCTATGACAATGTCTGTCACCTAATGAACTAATAAAATTTTATTGATTGAAGAGACACACGATATACAAGCAAATACATGAAGAAGGTAATTCCAGGTAATGAAAAGTGCCATAAAGCAAATAAAGGGGGATGGTGAGGGATCCCACAGGGAATGTGGGGAGGGGGCATGGGCTGGTGGGTGATGTGTATTTCCAGAGGTGATATTTAAGCTAAGGTCAGGATGACAATGTAATTAGCATAGCCTACACACAAATACAAATTCATTACCGAGTACCAGAGAAGCAGAAGGTTTGTGGGTGATTTTAGGGCTTTAAAAAAGAACTGGTAAAATAAATCAATTGTTAGGTGTGTTCTCAAAAAATGACACACTGAGTTCTAGAAGAATGGGGTAAAAAGATGTTATTTCATTTAAAGGAGGAGAAAATGAGGAAGAATGAATCAGCCATCCTAATCCCCCATCTTAGAAAGATACGAGGGGGAGCATTCTGCCATTCAAGGAGAAACCCTTATATTTATAGACAGTTTCACTTTTGAAGTGTACATTTACAATTTGTTTACTATATTTATCTTTCACCATAAATATCAAAAACAGTCAGAGTTTATTAATAGCATCATTAAGAAAAAAGAACCTAAGGCTCGCGGAGATGAATGCCTTCCCTAAGGTCGAAAGGTTAACACGTTAGCAAACCAGGTCTAGCAGCCAGGTAGCCTCACATTGTCCATTACACTGTGTCCCTTATCATACGCTGCCTTGATGAAAATTGGCAAACGATTACCTGGAGGTTGCCAGACTGCTCTGTATGACCTCAGACCCTGACAGTTGATTTAATTTTAAATTCCACAGGCTTGGATTAAAGGTTGACTTTGAATGCATGGCAGGAAGGTCAACAGTAACATTAACTTTCAAAGATTTCTTAATGCCCCCCAAATTAAGTACAGACTCCTATAGCGGGCAACCAAGGCCATCCCAGTGTGACTCCAGTGAGAGGTTCCAGCTCTACCTCAGATAGTTTTAAGACCTTTTTGCCCACACCAGACCATTTGCTCAAGTCACTCAACAGGAAGAAAAGCAAAGAGAGGGGAAGGTATAATTTGTTCCACCTGTAATATCTGCACTGTGCTTCTTCTCATCTATTTCTGTCTCAGTTTAACCATGTTTTAAGAGCTCTTTTGCCAAGCCCTCAAATAAGTTATGATTTCCTCCTTTAAAGTCTTTCTTAGGACACTAAGTATCTCCTGTTTCGTGCTACAACTATTTGAGTCATTAAATATCTCATTCCCCAAGTAGAATAAAAACAATTTGAAAAATTAAAAAATTTAATTTGAAAAATTAAAGTCTGTGCCTTCTCTATTTTCTTCTATTTTGTATTCTTTTTTTTTTTTCTGAGAATCTGCTATTGAATGGGAAATCAGTGAATATATGTAGAATTAAACACAATTGATTCAAAGAGAAAGAAAGCAACCTTCAGATTAGTGCTTCTGGAAAAGATATTAGAGAAAGAGACCACAGAGTAAAATCAATAAATGAAATTACTTGGGAAAATGAAGAAAAGTAGAAGTAAATGGAAGGAGTCAAATTGCCTTAATTGCAGTAGCCGGCACAATACGTTGTACACAGTAGCTGCACAATAAATGTCTGCTAGATAAATAAGTGAACAAATGAACCAAAAGAGAAGAGTAAAAGAACTATGAAGAGATAACCTTAAAACTAGGTCCAGCCACCATGTTAAGCTGAATACGTTAATTGCAATAGAAATTAAGTAATTGGCGTGAAACATATGCTTAAAGGGCTGAGAGAAATTATCTGGCTTCACTATCTCCTCTAGTGCTCTTTTGTTATAAAACAATTTCCTAACTAATTTAATCTGAAGCACAGACAATTTTGTGAGTAAGCCGAAGAAATGTGATTCCACTTATTTTGTTGATAAGGCATAAAATCAAGAAGCTTAGGTTTCCAGGATAAGATCAGAATCTAGCACAAAGTACAAACTTGAACCAAGGTCCTCTAAGTTTCTGACATTCTAACTGTGATCCATAAGCCAGCAATATGTTCACCCCTACGGGTCTTGTGAGAAGAATCTCAGATTCTACCTAGGTGCCTGAATCAGAATTTAAATATTAACCATATGCCCAGGTTCCTCCAATTTGAAGGAATATTAAAGGTGAGTGCTTAATGGTTATAAACTGGACATAAATCTGTCGGCCTTCCAATCTATGTACTGTGCTGTGTGTGTGTGGCAATAGCAACAACATATAGAAATGTTGCTCTTATTTATTAATATTGGGCATTACTGTAAATAACATTTCTATACTAAATTAATGTAACTATATAATAAATGTTACATATAATGCTCAATAATATAATTGATTTTTGTAAAATACGTGATAATAAGCATGAATTAGAAAGGGACATAATTTAAGTTCATGGGTAAGGCCATTAAAGATAAAAATGTAGGAAGGAATGAACCTCTTTTTAATTAATCCAAAACTGAGCAGTCTAGTGGGAGTAAACGTACATGGATTCAATCATTTATCTGAGGAAAAGATACTAAAGGAGACACAGAATAATACAGCAAGCACAATAGCTGGCATCCATCTGTAAAAACAAAGTATTGAGAGATGCTGATTTAAACACATGTTAACATCAGGGGGGCTGCAGACACACACAGACACGCCATAGCTCAGTAGAAAAGAGTGGATGTTCAACAAAAATATGAAGGGCGTGACATGCTAATTAAAGGAAATTGCTTTGGGTAATCTTATGTTAGTAATAATAAATGATAATTTTTGAAAAGCAAGGCAACATGGAGCCTAAATACAGCTTCTCATAAACTTAGGAACTTCTCATCCCTCTGATAAAAGAATAGACAGAAGTGGAAAGGTCATTTCTCCTTTTAGAAAGGAGGAAGATTGCTTTTCTATTTGGCATTTCCTAGGTTCAGACAAAGCATTTTTTAAAAGTGGTTCAAAGTTTAGGGTTGAGTTCCAGATTCCACTGGTAAAGCTTTTCAGTGAGAGGATTTCTGCATCTATTTTAAAATTTTCGTGTTGCCATCTACGTATTATTATTATTATTACCTTAATAAAAATGTAAATGGAAAAGAAAGGAAGAGAAAAAAGATAGAAAGGGAAAATGTTCCCATGAGAAAGAACATACAAAAGGGAGAATAATTAAGTTATGTCCAAAAAAAAATTAATGAAAATTTCTAAGTAAAATGGAAAAAAAAACCACTTCATGTTATAAAATAGAGAGATAAGTTCTTTAAGAATATATAAAGTATTATTTGTCTACATAATATTGAAAGGTAATTGCCCTTAGGAATTTTAAGTAATCAAAAATCAAAAGTATTTTTATTGACTATCTTACATTAAAAAGGTCATGTGAAAATTTTTCATCTGTAAATACTTGCATTGATATGCTTTCAAATTGCGAAGTCCTATTTGAAATAAAGACAAGTCCTAGGTTACACGGCACGGAGAGGAGAATTTTTCACTGCTAGACTTGTGTTATTTCCAATGTGGCTGATATAATGAAAAGCAAAGCCTTTACAACTTCTTAGGGGCTTTAGAATTTTCAGAAGTATAATAATAATATTTTCAAATGATTTTTCCAACTATAAGAAACATCTCATCCAATGAGTACTCAAATATGTATTTCACAAATAAACATACACACACATCATCTAAGCTGAAGGCCTGTGAGAATTTCTACTGGATTTAGAATGGATTATATTTTTCTTATGATAATGGTGATGTATCCTTCGAGAATCTTGACTTTAAGTGAAATGCTTCCTTGTGTTTATAAATAGGATATGCAGGTATTTTCTATAATTTGTCTTTCATTTACTGTTTACTTAAGACTGTATTAAGGAACATATCCTTAACATCCTGGCTATTCTATTCATCATTTTATTTGTAAATATGGAGCTATCTCTACTGTACCAACAACTACTATGTGAGAAAACTGGAATCCAGACAGCTATTCTGGGATTAAACTTGGAGAATTCTGGGAGTTCACGTGTATTTGGTTTAAAGTGGACAGAGTTTTATTCAGATGACTTTCTCTCATGATAGCACATTTAAACAGCTTTCTTTCCACATTTGACTATGTATGGCATTTCATTTCATTTTGGTCATTTTTTCTGATGCATTAATCTGTTCGACATCTTGGGTAAGCGTATGAAGAAAAAAAACAATAAAATGAAAAATCTATGAATAGGAAAATTGAAATATAATTTTTGACAGAGAAGTCACTTAATTCTCAAATGATCTTTTGATCATTTGGACATCTTCACAAGGACAAAGACCAAGTATCAGTCGTGTTTTGATTCCCGGTAAATAGCACAATAAATAGCTCAAAATAGATACTCAGATTAATTAACTAATTTGAGGGCCTTATAAACTGAGGTGCATAATGTTGTGGTTTTATGCACTTAGGAAGGTAAATTAGAACTATAATATCAATCATCCCATGTATTGTCACAAAGTAGATCCCAGTGATTCTTCAAAACACATTACCATAGAATTCCTTGCTTCAAACCATAGGGCAAAAAAATAATCCATTAATGATCCTAAGTCATTCATTATTTAGCCAAATATCTATAAGTAAAATCCACCTGAATTTAAAGATTTTCACTTACACATACCCATGAAGTTTCATAGGCAAAAGATCATTTGAGAATTAAGTGACTTCTCTGTCAAAAATTATATTTCAATTTTCCTATTCATAGATTTTTCATTTTATTATTTTTTTCTTCATATGCTTACCCAAGATGTCGAACAGATTAATGCAACAGAAAAAATGACCAAAATAAAATGAAATGACATACAATACAAAAGTATACATTGCTTAAAGAATCTTTGTCCAGATTCATCAAAACTCAAGGTTAATAAAGTGGGGGCTGGGTTAGAAGCACTTTAAAATATACCCAGCAATTTTCAGAAGCCTGATGTCTGGAACTCACTTAGACACTGCATAAACAATTGTGTATCAGGGTATATAAACGTTTGATAGAAAATGAATAAATGGATAAATACAGATGTTTATCCAGGTAAACTACAGAAATCAGAAAGATAAACTGTATGACTTCTTGATTCAATAGCTAAATCTTTAAAGAAAAATTAGAGTGTCCAATATTTCCCATGGCCGTCTCTCTTTTATGTCTAATCTCCATAATTGGTTTAAATAGTTTGGTACCTTAGACAGTTTGATGAATAGAAAACCTCTGAACTTATTGACCTCCTAGTGGCCATAACTTACCTACAAAGATGGATTCAGAGAGGAAATTAGGCAGTTGTGTACTGGTAAATGTTTAACAACCAGTCTTGAAAAAAAAAAGAAAGAAAAAAGCCCTGATTTATAGCTTGTGCTGATTTCCATGGTGCAAATACTTCTGCCAGAGCTAATTTTAAACTAAGAGGATGATGCCACTGAAGGTGGAATTTAGGAAAAGATAGTTAAAATTGGCTCTGTCAGTCTGGGTTAAGCCAGCTTCATGGACATCAGTGAAATTAGGTCATATTAAATTTATAAATATTTCATTTAAAAGTTAATTAATAAATTCTGTGAAATCGTGTCCATTATCATCCCTTGTAGGGATTCATTGTATATATTTATATTATTCTTTTGAATGCCCTAAATCTATGCTACATAAGAAATCTATTTTACGTTGTTTAATGTAGCATTCCCCACATAACTGTGGAACTCAGGGTTTCTGTTCTCCCAGAGGAACACCTTCTAATATCTTTCAGAATAATAATGTTTCATAGGACACTATTTGGGAAATATTGCTCTAGTCACACACTAGTCTTACTGGACAATAATAACCATTTAGTCATCACAGATTGACTGACATAAAGTACCATTGGTAGTGAAAGGTCACAGGAAAAGGTTAAAAATGATCTACAAGTGAATAAAGGAGACTCATTTCTGGATTTCCTGAGATTGGATTATCCTTAGATACTTGTTCCATTGATACAACCATAGCTGAATTCGCTTATTCGAAAGATGTTTATTGAGCATATACTATATTCAAAGCGTTACTAGACACTAAGGCACTGAAAACTTCAGTCTCTTTCATTTACTTTTAAGGGTAAATGCTCCATCAAGGAAGGCTGACTTTGCTTTTCCTTTTTTTTTGGTTTGGCATTGGGGTAAACATAATAATTATTTTAAAATGTAATTTAAAGAAATATTTCAATCTAACACGCCTTATTCCTTGAGGAGGATTTTTGCAAACTATAAGCAGTGTGTACATATTACACAGCTATTTACTACTTCACATAAAATCTTTTCTTTTTTTGAAAAGGAAGCTGTCATTTTCTTTATAAGCACTCAATAGTAAATATTCTTACCCACATATGGAAATGGAACAATAATAACATTTCATTAACTCTCAATCGTCCTGCCTGAGAATGGCTCTCAGTGCTCACGTATGTCCACATTTGGCAAGTTGGTGTCATTTCTGTTCACATATAAATATTCATAAAACTGGATATGGTTTTAAAAAAATTAAAGAGCAGGAATAGGCTAAATGCTAAGTAGAAAAAATCAATAAGAATCCAACTGTCTATTTTTGACAGATTTCATGGCGTGGCCTCATTTTCCTTTAACCACAACTCACAAATTAGCATGCAATGTGAAAATCTTAGTATATGTTTGTCTTCGTTTTTGTTTTCTTTGGAGAATTGACAGGTAGATTTTCCACTGGTGAAATATCTGGCACTATATCTTTGGTAGATAATATAATTTGTCTCAACATCAAAGAATTCTGATGTTGAGTTATCTTAGCAGAATGTAAATTAAGGAAACTAGAACATGACTGCTTTCTATGCTCATGGCTTATACTAGGGTGTGGATTATCATTATACTAAAATAGAGACACTACAATAGTTCATTCCTGACCCCATATGCTTTTCTCACCAGGCAAGAACAGAAATTCACATATCTCAACACATTAGAAAAAACAAAACAACATGCGTATGTTTGTTTACCCATGAACCTAATTTAAAACTAGGTACCAGTTGGAAAGAACATAACAACAAATAATTTTCTGATGTCTCAATTTAGAGTAGAAAATTGTTGTTAAGGTGGTCACAATAATCGATCATTTTTGTAAGACTACAAAGAAATTTTCCTCAAGTATTTGAAATGTATACCTATGTACGACAATACCAGCTGGTGCTCATTTAAAGTAAAATACATAAAGTAAAATTCTGAAAAACTTCTTCTGAAAAATAAATGTAATGAAAGTGGTCTAATGCCTTGTCCTTTGGAGAATTCTTTTTTTATTGTATCCTAATTTTAATAATACACTTGCAAACAAAAATCATTCAAAGGAGCCACTGCCTGAAACACCTATAGTTAATTGTACACAGTTTGCAGATAACCAAATCTGAGCTCTTCCAGTACTGAACTGTGGTACACGGTCAGAGGAATGTCTGATCTCTTAACTATACATATGTGTACATTTTGTGTGGTTTCCTCAATAATACAAAATATGCTACATTTCACGCTTGTCAAGCTGTTTTTCAAATAACATTAGCTGCTAGTATACCATATTATAGGGTTAAAAGAACTAAACGTCTTAGAGAAAAGAAGAAAAACATTAACATTTGAATCTGTAGATTCATTGATATAGCAACTATAAAGACATGAATTAGAAACAGGAATGTTGTCAGAGGCAAATGATTTTACTACAGAATTGAATTTCTTGGAAACATATTTTACCTAAGGCAGGGCCAACCTCATATTCTTAGAACAGTAACACCACATCAGAGAAGTTTCTCACCAAACCTTCTACCTGTCCTCATGAGATCTAACCACAGAAAATCCTGGGCAGGAAATCAGAGAATCAGGTCAGAAAAAGAAATTCACGAAAACATAGATTCTGTGTTACAGTCCTTTAAGAAAAGGGATATTTTAAAATGATGTACAGCATAAAGTTATAGTAACAATAGGCTGTGTCCTGTCATTGGGGTGGGGGGGTGACTTGACCCTTGACCTCTGTTTACATAAAAGCCTGAGAAATAAAAATCGAGTTTATCATTCTTGTTTGTTTTATACGAATTAGCTGTCTTCATTTAAACTGGCAACAGGAAGAAAAAATTCTATTCTGAAATAAGCCAAGTCTGGTTCTTAATAGTCATGTGACTTTTTTTTTTCTGCCAGCCATGTGCTCTGTATCATTTTACTCTGAAATAACTATGCGGATTTCAGCTCAACCTGCCTTTGCTTATAATGCATGACATACCCCGTGAGGGAGCCTGAGAACAGACTCCCTTGAAAAGCAAGGTTCTCATAGTTGGCCTGTAACCATGGAAGCAGATGCCGTTTTCTTCTTACCCTGCTTACCTCTTTGCAGCCTCGAGCCGCTCCCTTTTGTTAAAAGGGGTACGCCTTGATTTTTCTTCATCATGACCGAACTTGCCTCTTCTTCAAAGGGCACGATGCTGCAGGTCATTGGTCTAGACTGTTTGCACGGTCCAGAGAACAGCCTTGATGTAACCCTTGCTCCGTCTGAGCCACACCACCAGCCGTGCATCTGCAGACTGTAGGGGGACATTGGAGATCTGTATTTGAAAAGAAGTCTGTCTGATTTTGCCATTGTGCCTTTTCACTCATCGATCGAATGAATATCGAACCTTCTGTCGTTGCATGTGTGAAATAGATAGCTTAGCAAGCACTTTTGTGCCCAACCTGTGCAGTGGGCCAAAAGGTTTTCCTTTTAGTCTCAAGAGTTTTTTTCTTCAGACTTTATGAATTTTCGTGTTATGATGACTATTTTAATTACTTCATCAGCAGAGACTCTGTTTTGGTGTTACAAGGACAGCATTTTGTCTTCTGTTAACTATGTTCTTTTCTTTTGTAGCTTTTTAAGATCTGCAAGCTTAACTCATTTGTAACTAGAAAGAGTGTAACTTTTACTGTACCCTATTAAGCCAAACAGTTGAAATATCCTTTTAAGGAGAGGATGAAATGGTGTCTATCGTTTAACAAGTTTAATTCCAGAAAGGTGAACTTGAACTGCCACGAGGTAATTTCAGTGATTTGTAAGAGTAAGTAAATCAAATAATCACATTGATTTTCATTGTCACAAAATTGTTTGATAAGATTTGTTTCATGGGAAAATTTCTCTTTGTTTTTTATCCTTTTAAAAATCAGTGAAAATGTTAGTCTGGAACACTGAAATGTACTTAAATGCACAAAAACTCCTTGTGATTTGTGAAAGACACATAAAATCACTGCAATTTGGTGTGTTAAATAAATGCCGTATATTTATAATTTATATCTTATGGCATGATTTAATTAGAAAGGATACAGTATAAAAACATGTTCTTTTCATGTTTAATCCAACTTCAATTCGCTACTTATCATCAATAACTGGTATTAACAATAACTGAGGGGAACTATATGACCTGCTCATTCTAAAATGTATTCATTCTTTTACTGTGTTCTTGTAAAATCAGAATGATTTCAAAATGCCTCCTGTACTAACCTACAGTGCATTGCTTAGCAATACTGTCTGTATGTGTCATCAGTTTTTGTTTTGTTTTGTTCCGTTTTAAAAACCACTATTTCATACTTCAACGCATACCTATTTTCTCTAATTGCCGCAGGCAAAGGGGAGGTCCATTACAGAATAAAGAAGGTTATTGTGATAGATGAAACATAATTCACAATGAGAACTCTTTTCATCCAGCCTTAAGTAGCAGAGGATTACTTCCAAGCTGAATTTTGTGACAGAATGTATGAGCTGATTTTCTTAACACACGAGGATAGGGCCAAGGCAGAAAACCTATTTCTCTTCAGCTGGGGTGGTGGTTATTTTGTGTGTATCTGTTAGAGGGTCTCATTTTTTGACACCTCCACCAGAAGATATGTTGTCCAGAAGAGAGTCTGAAGAAACCGATGGAGCAGGCGGGGAGAGTAGAATATAAGAAATTGAAAGCAATAAAGGTTGCAGATTTTCTATGCTATCTACTGATAAATGACAAGTTAAAGTATTTCTACATTTTTGGCATTTAAATGAAATAAAGTCATAATTTTTTTTCAACAAACACATGAGCTGCAAAAGTAGGTAAATTTTATTCCATAAATTTAACTTAGCGTTCTTTAGATAATGATTTTTTGCCTTTTTCATATTCTTATTTTCATAATGCTTTGTTAAATATCATTTGGTTTTATGTGACAAATTTTGGTTAAACGGGTATATGTTTATTTGGATATTTTACTTATTTTCAATTATTTGTTTGCTTTTAATGGCAATTCTATTTGATCTTTATAAAAATTTTTATATGCAGATACAAAGAATTTGTTCTTTTCTATTTATGAGACCAAATTGTAAATTAGCTGAAGGAGAGGCAAAAACTTGTACTTGAGAAATATCTGTGCATCAAAACAAAATCTATTGCAGTTCATTTGTTTTAAGTGGATTTTTGTTTATCATTTTGATTTATTTTTTCTAAAAATTGTTTGATTTTTATTTTCTAATGTTTTATAGAAGTTATAGAGAAAGTAGTTTTCTATCTGTGAATGGAAAAGTATTCGATTGTTCCTTCTGCTAGTTACCTATGATTACACAACTTACCACCAAGTACTATTTCTCTACTATGCTTTGCCAAACATGGTTTGTTATTCCAGAAGGTGAAAAAAAATCTAAATTTGAAATTGAAGTCTTCTCAATTTATTGGATTGGTTTTAAATTCCAAATATTGTAAATGAATAATTAAATTGCACTTTATTTAGGTATTCCCTGGAAAAAGGCATAAAGACTATAATCTACACCTACTTCTTCTATACACTTTTTCTTAACACATAATATGGTTCTTTTGATATACAAATTACACAAGTCACATTAACTAAAATTATTTTGTTTATTTGGGTTGACTTGGTAGTTAAAAAGTAAAAATATGCAATAAGATTCTTTCATCTTAAAATTTAGCAGTTAAATACTTCTTGTATTCAAGATTTACTTCTTATTAACTGATTTTTCCTTTCTCTTTATGTTGTAATTGAATTTTTGTGTTCAAAAGGCAGTAATTTAAATGAGAGTGATTGTTTTATGACTTTAGAAGAGATAAATCACTGAATTATGATTTTCTATTTTTTGATCAAAACGGAAATCTGCCCTGTACTCTATACAAAAAAAATATATATTCTTTAATGATTTTGTCAATACAAGTAAGAGATAATAGTTAAACAAAATAAAAATTTTAAAGGAACAGAATAAAGAGATATAGTCATTACTGCCAGAGTATCTGCAGAAATTTCCTACATATACTTTCTACTAATTGCTCTATAGAAACAAATCAATGTACATGTTTTGGCATTTGGTAAAATTCTCCACTTCTGCTGTTATTTTATAATTATTGCTTTATATAATTTATTTAAAATAGCTACACAATCATTGGTAGAAAATGTGAATAAAAAGTGATATTTTCAATAAAATATAGGGGAAAAAGATAATTTTAAGTTAGATAAAATTGTTAATGAATTTGTTTAAACACCTGGATAGCAGTATACATTTTTAAAATAATACATTTTGTTTTATTCAGAGTTACCTTAAGATCAAATGGGGAATGCTGAATGATCATATCTAAAGGTAAAATCCATTTGCACTCCTTCAGTATTATCAAGTATTATAGGAAAACAATTTTGTGACTCTGAATATGAGAAAGATGAGATCTTGTTTTGCAATTATATGACAGCTTTTTACAAACAACAGTATACAACCAGATACAGTTTTTATAAATTAACCTGAACACTCAGTATAGTACCCCCCCCAAATAATAGAAATAGAAGGCAGTATTTTTTTTCCATGTATGATCTTTGCAGATTTTATACAAAATTTATTTCCTGTGTTTCAGGCCTAGAATATTTTTCATATCGTTTTCTCCTTCCTCCCTTTCCTAGAACACATTTTGCCATAAACTTTTGCACCAATCACTCGGAAAGACAAACAGCACTAGTGGTTCAGGAAGCAGCCCTGTGAGTGTAAGAATCACAGACTTTGATTTTATAAGACAAGTTGGATAGAAGTCAAAACTGCCACATGCCGTGTGAAAAAATGCCACCCTGGTGTGAACAAAAGGTTTAAAATGGAGTCAAGAAGCGTGCAAGCTTGATGTCTAAGCTTTTCCTGTGAATTGTCCGCCACAACCTGCAGGGTATCAAGTGGGCTGGGAAGAATGGAGAGCTCTTGGAAACCACAGCTGAGAAACATCGGCAGTCAAATGTGTTAGTTTTTTGCTTTGGTTTTTTTTTTTTTTCTTAATTTATTTTGTTTTGTTTTGTTTTGTCTCATTTAGGCATCATTATACTGAACTGTTTTACCCAAAACATAAAACAAATCCAAAAAAGTCACATAATGTGTGAAGAAACTGTTGCTTACAAATGAATTAAGTTTGGGGTTTTTTTTCTGTATTTATTTATTTATTTATTCATTTATTTATTTGGCATTCCTCCATTTACAGCAAATGAGAATTACTGACTGCACTTTATAAATTCCTTGTTTTATAGGACCTGAGTTTTATTTACAAAAAGGTGAATAAGGAAAAGAGGTTCATAAAGACCTAAGAGAGTGAAAAATGTAATTATAATACTTGTGTGCGTTTGAGTATCTTCTCAATGTTAAGAAAAGATGGAGGCAAAACAGTAGCTCCCTATTGGAAACAAGCATATCATTTCTTAATAAGTAATACACCAATAATTCTGAATTCGGCAGACATGGTTCTAAAAAAAATACAATATACTGCTGCAATAGACTAATATTTCCTTACTTGGCATTATGCAATGTAAAAATTTACTCCGTGTCCCAAAATATTTGTTAACCATAAATAATCAGTCAATAAATCCAGAGGTAAGCTATAATCATTTGCTTATATAGCCAAAAAAAAAGGCAATTCAATTATAAAGACAATTAAAACGTGTACAACTGTGTCATAACCCCATTTCAATAATCTTAACATGTTTATAAAGGCACAACTCTATGAATGCTAATTATATGATAAATTATGAATAATATTTAAAGAAAGTAACATTTCCTAGGTGACTGTGATCTAATCAATACAATACATCTAAACGCAATGAGAAACGTCTTTGATGAGCATTGGGAAGATCCTTAAACTTTGAAGCTGGTTTTATTACATTTGCATCTTATCTCTTATTAAAGATTGGTTCTAAAGCCAGAAAATCCCACCGGTTACGAATGCAGGTCAAGACAGGAACATTTTTCTATTTATTCTTTGTAACGCTGGATAGAAATCAATCTGTTACTTTCATTACAACCACACAATCAATTCCATTTAAAGTATAATACAACAGCCAAGTCCAAGGACAATATGGATCCTTGGAAAAAAGCTCATACCATTTGCAGAGCTGTATTTGATACAGCTCCCAGTAAATTGTCTTCTTTCTAATTAGTGTACACGGTCATGTAAAGCAAACATGCCTAAACTGGTATTGCAACCAGAAATGAAGAGCATAATGTTCATGAAAGTTATATTGTTCTAAAAAGCATATTTTCAGACAATAAAAAAAAACCTTAATGGGAAGAATTCTCTTTACATTTACTCTAATGTGATATACCCATTTTGATATTTTCCCCCAAATACCAAAAGTTCTACCTTTAAATTAGCATATGAAATCTTTCATTCATGCCAGCTTCCTCCCATCTCTCAGTAAGTGATTTTATTCTCATTAATCTTACGTGGCCTCAAAATTACTAAAATTTTCTCTTCTAAAAGCTTTCTTACACAAATCGTATCTCAGTAATCAAATAATCATGACCGCCATGTACTTTATTTACACAGAATAGCATCATCATTTCAAATTATTTGTAAACAAAAAATGTTAGAAAATTTTTATGTTTGTAAATTATTTGACAGCACAAGATATAAATGCACTGTACACCAACGCTAATGGTGGTTGAATAACTTCTTTCCCTTTATTTTATTTTCCCTCAGCTCTATTAAGACATGACAAATAAAAATTGTGCATATTTGTGGTATATGATGTGATGTTTTGGGATATATATATATATAAACATTGTACAATGATTAAATCAATATAATTAACATAGTCATCACCTCATACACCATTTTATGTGGTGAATTTATTCATCTTGTCTGACACTTGAGCTTCCCATTTCTCCCTCACTTTATTTTATAAATGAGAATATATTTCTCTTTTTCCATCAGTTTTATACATTTCAGTTTACGCAATCTCCTGATTTTCTCAAACATGTAGTAAATGAATGTCTTCAAGAAGATTACAGTTTACAACTCTCTATAATATTTATGACATATTTGTTATTCAAAATGCAGATTAACCCTTCCATATAAGAGGGATAATTCAAATTTAAATCACACCATTTGGTTGTTTTATTAAAAAGAATACCTATGTCACTTAATGAAACTTGTATGACCCTGATATTTTGGAGTTTGGGAATATTTTCTCTACTTAGAAAAGTATAATTTCAAATTTTGTTTCAATATTTTGTTCTTTTTGTAAAAAATTATAATGTCACATTTCTCTGTCACCATTCAAAAATGTTTTGATTGTTGCCATTGTTAGTGGAATTCTTTTTCTAGTGAGGAGTTGATTATGTACAATGGGCAGATTTTTCCAGCACAGCCTATAAGTGACGTCTGAGACATGTTTCCAAGCAGGGTCTTCCTTTGCTTTATTTCTTTATATGCTAGTGATGGATGGCTAACGAACCAACCTCAAAGCCTCCAGAAAGGCTGTCACTGCTTAGAAGACATCTGAGAACATTCTTCTCCAACCCACCTCTGGAACTCTATTTCTGATGGCCTTGAGTGACCTTGAACATGGCTACATTGGGTTCCCTTGTTTCCAAAGGTCTCCACCATCCACAGCATCTAAATCTATTCCTGCTTCCCTCTGCTCTACCTGCCCAACTCTGGTCTTCAGACGGAGCAGGTACCACACTCACAGATGACTCACACAGAGATGCTCTGGGCCTCAGGGAACTTAATCAGAGCAAATTCAGAATGTGGAGGTCAGAGAGAGATAGGCCAAGCCTCTGACAACCCAGATGACATATGAATGAACATGGACAGAGGAAATATGAAAATCAACCATTAGTTTGGGCCATTCATTATAAAATCACTTAAAAAGCTGCAAAGTAATTTCAATTAGGTGGGCTGCAACCCAAAAGGGAGATGTGTGTCCCTTTCATGTTCATACACAGGCAAATACAACAAAGTTTTTTTGCTAATTTTGATTTGTGCCAATTGTTACACGCTTATTTTATTATTTTTCACTTTAACTCTCTTTTAATGTTTCTAAAGCTAACAGACATGACTTTTAAACGTCATAATACTATTATTTAGCATTTTCTTTATTTTAGGTTTTGTATTCCACCCCATCAGATATCCTTCCAAATGAAAGATAAACTTCCTGAAAGTTCAGAAACCAATTCACCCTTCACATTCAATCTAAATTTGTCTAGAATGCCAGGATTTCCTAAAGGAAGACCGGAAATCACTAGCTCTATTTCCCTCCCTTCTTTATTTTTCTCTAATATTTGAATAGAGCTAAAACGCGATTTACTTTTCTTTCTTCAGTTAAATCTGTTCATATATGGATGCTCAGTTTTCAATACCAAATAATATAAATATAAAACATGACACTTTTCTAGTTTTTTTTTTTTTTTTGGCCAGGGCTGGGTTTGAACCCACCACCTCCGGTATAGGGGCCCGGTGCCCTACTCTTTGAGCCACAGGCACCGCCCAATTTTTTGGTTTTTAAGACAAGGTCTTCCTCTGTCACTCCGGCTAGAGTACAGGGACATCATCATAGTTCACTGCAACCTCAAACTCCTGAGCTCAAGCGACCCTATGCCTGGATAATTTTTGTATTATTTTTAGAGTAGGGTTCTCCCTCTTGCTCAGACTGGTCTCAAACCCCTTGCCTCAAGTGATCCTTCCACCTTGGCCTACAAAGTCCTAGGATTACAGGTGTAAGTCACCATGAGTGGACACATTTTCCTCTTTTTTTGAGACAGTCTCAAGCTGTCACCCTTGGTAGAGTGCCATGGCATCACAGCTCACAGCAACCTCCAACTATTGGGCTTCAGCAATCCTCTTGCCTCACCTTCCAAGTAGCTGGGACTACAGGCACCCTCCACAATGCCCAGCTCCTTTTTTTGTTGCAGTTGTCATTGCTGTTTTAGCTGGCCTGGTCGGGGTTCAAACCCACCAGCCTCGGTGTATGTGGCCGGCACCATACTCACTGCTACGGGCACTGCCAGCATTTTCTATATCAAAGGATTTTTTAAAACTTGGTTAATATGGTTTATTATGACTTTTCCATTAGATACACTGTATATTGGTGAAAGTAATGAGTTCGAATTTATGAATTTTTTAAAGTAGCCATTTGAAAAATGTTTTTAAATGTAAAAACTTCATAAATAATAGTTCATACATCACATAATCATAGACTATACTAACTATGCTTATGTCTTATGTAGGAGATGTAAATTCACTTACGCTTTTATTGTTGATTTGAACTGTAAGTGAAACCCCATTTATGAGCCAAATTGTTGACTAGTCAAGGAAAGTACATGTGGTTTTGGAAAAAAGTCTATTTGGGTTACTTTTATTCCTCAAAACAAAGTCTCAAGTTCAAATCTATTGCTAGCAGTCCAGTGGGGTGGCTCACACCTCAGTTTGTATTTAACTTAAAAAAAGAATTTAAACATTTGTAATATCACAGTCTTTGCTACCAAAAGCCAGTATACTTCAGTTGTGCATATATAATTGTGAAATTTGTTTCAAAATAGAAAACCCTAGACCCCAAGGTCCATACTTCGTGTTAAAAAGAAGTGAATACAATTTGGAATATGGTTGTATTTCTTGAAAGCATCATTTCCTTTATAGATTCAGAGTTTAAAAATATATACATATGTATTTCAATTATGATTTGTCATAATCTTTAAAACTATACATAGTTTCATATATATCTACATATATATGAAAATTTGCAATAAATTGGCAACTGTTCTTTGGAGGATAGGATTATTTAATAGAAGCCTGCTCTCAAAAAGGCATCTCTTAATGACTTGTAAATTGAGATAGGCATTGACAACATTGTATACTGAACAGTTCTTTTGTCTTAAAGCCATTTGTTCAACTCATATTTTTTATTGCCTTAGTGCTTTCCCAAGTTTTGAGGGAAATTCAAACATTCAACAAATTTTTAAAATATCTATTTAGCAATGTTCCAGGTGCTAAAATATGTAATTATGAATTGAAAAGATTACTGGGGACTAAGTGCTATTAGGGAGAATAAAGAGAGTGAGAAAGAGGTGAAAAAGTTCCTACACTGCTAGGATGGCCAGGAAAGGTCTATAAAAGGCCGTAATAACTGAAATGAGTTTGAAAAATGAGAATTGTCCACTATGGGAGGAAGAGCACACCACATTTTTGCACTAAGAGGAATGCTTGTGTGAGGGACCCACAGCAGCTAGGCACTCAGCACAGCAGAGTTAGTAAGAACAGAACAGCGCTTCCAGGGCGTAGCTGGAGAGCAAGGGAGGTCGGAGTGGCTGAGCCAGCCCACCACGATGGATTGACAGGCTCCCGGGAAGAGTCTGGATCTTACTACCCAAGCAGAGGACACCTCCTGAGACAGAGTCTCTCAGGATGGAGACACAGAATAGGATATTTGTTTAATTTTCCTGAATTCTGGGATCTTGAATCACAACCTCATGCATTAGGCAAGTTCCTAACGATATCAAGAAAAAAATACTCAAGGCATTATTTGGTGAATAATGTAAATCTTCTAATTTTGCTTAATTGAAACCTGTATACTTATGACATTGGTTTATGATTTTTGTTCTTAAGGGCTAGTGAAACAAGTTCCTTTCTAAAAGTCAATGCTAACTTGAGTCAACTTGGCCGGTCATTGAAGTATGTGATTATGAAGCAATTACATGTGTATGTAACATTCTCCACCAAGAACAGGCGCATCCCACTCTGGGAGGCTGAGGTGGGTGGATTCCTTGAGCTCAGGAGTTCAAGAGCAGCCAGAACAAGAGCAAGATTTGATCTCTACCAAAAATAGAAAAACTAGCCAGGCATAGTGGTGCACAGCTGTAGCGCATGCCTATAGTCCCAGAGAGTTACTAGAGAGGCTGAGGCAAGAGGATTACTCAAGCCCAAGAGTTTGAAGTTGCTGTGAGCTATGATGACACAGCACTCTACCCAAGGTGACAGAGTGAGACTGTCCCCAAAGGAAAAAAAAAAGAAAGAAGAACAGGTGCATACTTTGAGTTTGCTGCTTATATGGCAAAATAATTCACCAATAAGATTATTTTATCTAATTGTATCTTCTGTTTAAATATTCAACTGAAAAGTTTAAGAACATGATATTACATAGTTAAAAAATTGACTCAAGTAGTTTTAGTTTATAAGCAACTAAATGAATAGCAATATACATATGTTACTTCTTTATGTTAAACATGACACCGTTTTCTACTCTGAAGATTTGATAAGCAATTAGGATCACTCTTAATAGCTGTGACCAAAGCAGGATAAAAAATTAATAAAACACAACTATTAAGCTAAATTACAAGGTGTTTCTGCTGACTGAGATACTTAATTACACACTTAATTGTGTTTGCTCAGCCCCTTAAAAACAAATCATTACAGCATTGTAAATTTTAGATATTAGAACACATTACTAATAGCAGCATGTTGTAAACGTACCATGAAAGCACAATGGTTGACATTTTTAATTAGGGCTTCCCTTTTGTGAACTTCTCCTCAACAAATATCTCACCACTCTTGAAAGACTAATGTGTAGACACAACCCTTCCTGGAGATTTATGTTTAACTATGTAGAAGATGAAAATAAGGCTGCAAGGAATGCTTAATACACAAGTGTAGAATTTTTCACTTAACCTTGACAGTCCACTTTCATAAATGCATTAGATTTTTTGGTTTCCATGCAAAAGTTATTTGATATGAGTCATCTATACTAATCTTTATATACTGAAATGCCCTTTTATTGTTCAATTTGATAAATCTAATTTAAAACCAGAGATTTAAAGTTGCTACTTTATGTAAGATTTTATTTATTTTATGTATGTTATCAGTGCATTACACTAAAAGGTATTTATTGGAAGAAGAGTATGGAAGACATAGTAGATTGCAAAATGAATTCTGTCCCAGTTATTCAGAAGGCTAGGGGAAGAGGATTGCTCAAACCAGGAGTTTCAGGTTGCTGTGAACTATGACATCAGAGTACTCTACCCAAAGTCACAGGGTGAGACTTTGTCTCATTAAAAAAAACACAAAAAAGAAGGAAAGAAAAGAAGTCTAAGACAGAGCCCCTTTGCAGGAGTTTCAGAGTAGGCGGTTCTGAACACACAGAAACTATACAAGGCTCAGAAGAAGGAGAAGCAATCGGGCTTCTGAGGAAGATTTCTTTGGAAAGCACTGGACCTGCCACCCCACTCAGTCTTAGTGAGAGGGGTTGGGATCACTTGGAGAACCAAGATTGCACGAGAGAGGAGAACGAGCTTTGAGTCCTGCCTGGGCAATGTGGATGACATGTTGGCACTGGCTAGCTGCTTCAGCTTCGCATCAAAGGAGAGCTGCCTGCAACACGAAGATCGGCTTGCATTTCTAGAATCTCTTGATGAAAGGACTCATGAAATTACCTGTTGATCAATCTAGTTTCATTTCTGAAAAGAAGCTGGAAGGATGATAGACAGCACTGCAGAGAACACTGGTGGAGTAGATGCCTAAAGATGAGCACCAAGGATGGCGGCCACTAGAGGAAACCACCCCCTGAAACACAGGAAATGCGGTTGAATGTCCCCAGTGGGGACCTCTGATGTGTGCCCCAAAGTACCATAACAGTGTCAGACAACTCCCCATCCTAGAGAGGGAGAGCCACTGACAACAGTCACAGTAAAAGGAGGGCTCTCTGAGTTCCTTACTCCACCCACAGCAGCTAGGGAAGAGGAGGCCGCAGAGGGGAGCGGTGCTAAGGAGAAGCCAAAGACATCTTTCCAGTAGCAGGTACAATCCAGGCAAAAAGAGAGATGAGTTGGGTGGGATGGGCAGCAGCAGCAACCAGATCACACAGGCCTTTGAACCTTTTCTTTTTCTTTTTTTTTTAATGTTAATCTGTATGAGATAACAAGACTTTGGAAGGTTTTAAGTGGATAGTTCCTTGATCAGATTTGACTTAAAGATATAAATATGATTGCTCAATGGGAAAGAGATTATGTATGTAAAAAGCTAAAAATCCAAGGAGCACAGTTGGGGTGCTATTTTACTAATTTATGGGGTAGTAGTAATTGAGATTCTCAGAAGGGGATGAGTGAAAAATACATATGTGAGGTAAAAGTAACAGAATCAGATCAGGGGATTTATAAAAGATAGATCAAAGATGACAACTGTGGGTTTGGCTGGAAAATTCGGTAGATAAGAGCATTTCACATGGGTGGATAGTGAAGTAAAACTGGAAATCTAACTGGAAGGGGTTGATGCCAGGCCAAAAAACTCAGCATCCCAGAATTTCTCTATTAGAGGGTTGTGAAAGTCCTCACCAAACATCAATCACCTTTCCCATTCCTCATGAAATCGTTGGCCACACCTTCCAGGTTCCAGGGATATTAATAATGCCTTTTATCATGGCACAGAATTTCCATCAATCCTTCGTTGCACACTGACGTTTCCACTGTCTTCTTAATCACTTCCTTAATGGTGTCCCTGGCCACTGCCAAACTTCACATTTTACATCCAGCAATAATCTTTCTCAGTTGTTTTTGAAGGTTTCTTTTTATTTTTTTGTGAAAACTACTAACACTTATGTTTCCCAGCCATAAGGGATTGAATGACTTGTCGGAACCAGAAATAGATCGCACTAAAGGAGGCCGTGGTAGAGTGCTGAAATCTTTTGCAGTAGGTTGTATTAATGGTCACTGGCTAACAGGGTAAAATACAGTCCATCATATTAGTTTTTGTTGACTCAAAGCCTAAAATGGCATTCAGTGCATATAAGTAGTACATGATAATGTTTTTCTTCCTCTATATATATTTTAATTTTTTATACAAGTGACAGACTAATGGCATGTAACTCAATAAGCAATACGGACACTAACTTTTTTTTTTTTGCTCTGATAACTAGACTATGGCTACATAATATATTAACATCAGGGGAACAGGGTGAAGGAGCCCTAAGCACTACTTTGTAACTTTACTGTAAGTTTAAAATTATCTGAAAATAAAAGTTTGCAAAATTAGCAATGCGTGAACAGAGTTAAAAGGGATATATGTATACAAAACTTTGGAAAAGACAAAGGTATTCAAATATCAATATTAAAGAGTTGCTATTCCATGTTATGTGTTTATTCCTGATCAAAAGTGTGAGTTCATTTACATCTGCAAATCACATTTGATGAAAATCCTTAAAATAAGATAGAATGGGAATACGTACATAAAATACCTAGGGCTTAATGAATAAACAGACGTTAACATTATTTTAAAGAGTTGTAAAGGAGCTGATAATTCACTATAAATCTGAATGCAAAATTGCTTACATTATAGGCTTTTCTTAAGACAATATGTTTAATCAATTCCCACAATTCTAAGCAGGCCTTGTAGTTTTACCTAATCCGTTATTCATGCACCATTTTTTTATTTCTTCGGGTTTACAATGTCAGCATATTCTTCAACCGTCCCTTCTCCTCCCCTTTCTTTTTCATTTGAACAGTTTCTAAGTCATGCCAATTGTTCATTTCCAGTATCTTTACTTTTGCGTTAAGTCTTTATTGCTTTTCTCAGATACTCTATAAGAATATACCACTAAGTCCCATCCTCACACCCCTGACTCAAATAATCCCTTCTGTATTCACATAGCAATTCATTCTTTAGACATTGTAGACCCAAGCATGTCCAAAAGCCTTCAAAAGAAATACAAAGATAGCAAAACGGAAGAAGAACACCTCCTCTAGAATTTGCTCTACATCATGACTCGTATTTCGCCAACCTCAACTGACATCCCTTCTTTCCAGGAGTCACCTGCAGTCCTGCCAAAGTAGATTGTGTACTGTTCCCTACAGAGCCCCACATTCTCCTGTTCTTGCCTTTGCTCATGTTTAGCTCTCTAGCTAAAAATTTTAGTTCTCTCACACATTCAAAGGACCAGATTTCACACAGAAAGCCGGGATATAACATTGAGATGGCAGACTGATCTTGCACTAAAAAACTCCTAATGAACAACGAATTTATCAAACTATTATTTTAGGCTTAAAAAAATTGACAGGCATGCTACTTAGATAATAATATAAAACTCTAAAAAATAGCATTTGGAGAGTTTTAGAGTGATCTCGATTTAAATAAGACACGACTCTAAGTGTGTTAGAAACCATTGTTGTAGAAACTATAAATCTCTTTTATTCTATATGCTATTCAAAATTGTGAATTAAAGGAAGGCATAGCTGAGCTTTGTCTATCTTCAGTTCACTATCTTCAGAATCCTATTCCGGGTTCATGTTCATTACCTAATACTTATACAACCTCTGCATATGGTTGTTCGGACTGTGTCCTACAAAAGGGAGCCTGGCCAGGGATATAAATAAGACTGAAATCCAGCACGGGGTTCTGCTTATCGAGCCAAAAACATTACACTTGCAAGGGTGCACGTGTCATCTTCATAGAGGAAAGGCCACCTTTTTAATAATTCACGCAAAGTGTAAGTGGGGATTTGCTGAATCAATGAATTTTAATACATTGTATAGAAACTTTTCAATACTGAATTTTTTGTTGCTTTATTTAAAATCCAATTTTGTTTATAGGAGTGCAATTTTCATCTAAGCGTACTCCAGCTTAAAAACAAAGAATTCTATGAATTAAACATACACAGTCTCCCCAGAAATAATAAAAAGATACATTAGGTCATTGGATTGATTTCCTTTCAAACTTAAGATTGTTCCCTCTTGTGTAATTTTCATTGTTTTGTCCCATATGAGTTTAAACTATTTAGGTTATGGTTCTTATTCCGTTTCCAAAGATTGCATATGAAAGAGTCTATTGGATCTTCCTGATAATGATTTGAAGGATGGATGGTTTTTATCTTATGCTTCTTTGGTGAAGTACCCTAGCTCGAATCCAGAGCACTGGATTATTACTCCTATGTTAGCTATTATTATTAATATTACTTCTTATTACCAGTGAACATCTCCTTTGGGCCAACCTTTGTGTTCATAATAATCTTAATCTCTAACCTTCTCTATAAACTAGCCTGATATGCATTATTATTCTCATTTTTACAGGAGAAAACTCAGGTATTGAGTAATTTTCCCAAGTCCAGAAGGTAAATTTGTGTCCTAATTAAAATTATAATCCAGGTCTTCCTGGTACAGAACAATTTTCTACTCCTTCAGTTGGGCCCTCACAAACTATGTTCTACATTCTTTAATAAATTCATTCAACAGATATGTATCACTTACTCGTTGGTGCCCTGCATTTTCCTAGATTCTAGGAATAAGCCAGAGAGACAGTATCACTGCATTGATGGGATTTACATGGGCATAGAGACAAAAAACAAATACACAAATATATAACACGAGTCCAGGCACTGACAGGTACTATGGCTCTAAACAAATCAGGACCAGGGCGTAGAGCATAATGATTTAGAGAAGGACTTCCTGAGGAAGTGATGTTTTAGTGGTGAAAACCACATGGAGTAAGTCACGTGGAGACTGAGTGTTGCAGGCAGATGAAACAAGTGTAAAGTCCTTGAGGCTAAAGGGTCATGGTCTGTTAGAGAAGGAACTTCTTGAAGGCTAGTGTAGCTATAACATGATACACAAGCAGAAGAGTGGCAGGAAATAAAGTTAGAATATAGACAGAAACCTTGTCATGTAGGATTAAGTAGGCAAGGACATTCTTCTAATGAAAAACTATTGGAGGGCTTTATCTAATGAGCTTTATCTAATGAGAGCTTTACAAGATGTCCAGATCCAATCTTTAATGGGTCCACAGTTTTGAAAATCACCTTAACTGGTGTGAGGAGAAGAATGGAAAGAGAAGTATCAATTAGAGGGCTATCGCAGCAGATAGGAGTGATTCAAAGAAAAGTGGTCATCCTGGAAGAAGGGAGAATTGATTATCATGCAAAGGATCTGGAAGACAACTTGCTAATAGAAAGGATATGGTGTCAGAAAAAGAGCAAAATCTAAGATTGTACTACACAGACTTGACGCTTGAGATACTGGATAGATGTTGGTGCCATTTACTGAGGCCACGGGTATTGGCAAAGAAAAGGATTTGGGGAGTGGTTGAGTGGGAAATTATGAGGTCCGTTTCACATGTGATTAGTCCTTATGGCATTTCATTCATCTGTCTTTTGCTTTGAATCTATAATATTTCAGTCTCCATTAAAAAGATCTAAAAGGTGCTGACAGATAGATACTGCCCATGGATATATAGAAGATAGATACAAAAAACTGTTTCCCTACACACATCTCTCACCCACCTGCCCAACATGCAAATATGAAGGTTCCCTTTTTGCTTTATATTATAGCTGCATATTTATTCATGGGGATACTTTCATTTGAATCATCAAACCAGTGCTTAAGGTCTATGAAAGAAAACTCAGGGACTGTTAATACTCTTTTTGTGCTAGAGCTTCCCTGTGATGTCCAGATCCGATTTTTAATGGATCTATTTCCTCCGTGTATAATGAATAGTGTTCTACGGGCTTGAGGTTGAGAACAGAAATACAGAGTACTCTGGGATTTTTGTTGTTGGTGATAGGTGATTTTTTCTCTCAAACTTTCTTCTAGCACAAATCATATTTCTTCCAAAAAGCCCTCTCTGATTGCTCAAATCACATTTCTTCCAAAAAGCCCTGCCCTCTCTGATTGCTTCAGGTTACATACATAAAAGCACAAATCTCTTTTGAAGCTCTAAAGAAGATATTATTTGTATCACTTCTTTAGCACTCAGAACTGACTTACAATTCTTGGTTTACCTTTTTCTTTCTTTTTTTTTTTCCTCTAGAGTCTTTCTACCCAGAAGTATTGCAAGCAACTTAAAGTAATACATGATACCTTTGTACATTCATATCACTGTGTACTGAGTCTAGTACTTATATAAGATACCTTTGATTAGTTTTTGCTGATTAAAAAAAAAAAATCAGAAAGTCAATCTTCCAAAATTCAAAAAGCATATAAAATTGTAGTTGTTCAGGGACTTTTCATATATTTGTGATATCTGAAAGCAATATTATAGGTATTCTACTACACTTTTATTTTGCATTTGATACTTTGCTAAATTGCTACTTGCTAAAATTACAAAGGACAAATAGACAAGAAGAAAAGAATGTATATCTGTGCCTGGTAGTGACATATTTTGGGTTTTTTTTAGAACTGTATTGTGGTTTAATTATTTTTATTTACTTGGAACTAAAACAGACATTTTCGTGATTTATTCTACCTGTAACCAGTGATGATCTGCATGAATACTAAAAAAGAAGGGAATAACCATCCAAGTTGAGGACTCCTTCTCAAATGAACATTAAGTTCAAATGATAATTACATAGTGACAGTAAGATTAATACTACTATTTATTTTTATTTTATAACCGGTAAAAACCACACACATGATAATACGATCTTTAAATATTATCTATTCTACTGGGGAGAAAATCTTTTGACTAGGTAACTAGTACATATTTCCATGTATCCATGGCAATTTTCTTTTCCATATAGGTAAGTCTCTTATAAACTTGAATTTGTCAGAGTTAATCCTCAAGGACTCTATCATCCTTTGGTACAATGAACAAATAAGCTCTCTGACCAAGTACAACAGATATCAGGAAAACCTAGACACAGGGTCAGGTGCAGATGGTTTTTGTGGCTCAGCCTAACAATAAACTTTCCTCTTTAGAAACCTGCTTGAATGAAAAAAACAGAAAAACTAAAACAAGGAAGAAAGAAACAACCTAAAATGATAGGTTATCTACAGAGATGCCTAAATTTTATGACATCTTTAGTTACAGCAGACACACCAAAATTATTTTTCTCAAGTCACAGTTGAAAGCAGCATGCCCTCATCTCTGTTTTATGTCTATTCTCATTGAGCAGCTTATCCAGATAATTACACTTTTCTTTCCCACACTTGATTTAATCAGTTACAAGTCAGTCTTTTATTATTTGCTGTGCGTGGTCATCAGAGAAAAGTTTGGTTCAATATTCAACGAGGTAATTCAAGTGGACGCACAAATAGTTGATAGTATACTCATTAATGACTGGAAATAAAACAACACACACACACACACAAAAGCTCAGAAGAAATAAATCAAATTCTGATGAAAGAAAAAAAAATTTGATGAAAGAAAAGATAAAAGACTTTGGTGAGGATATAATGAGAAGGATGGTCCACATATAGAATTTCTAACTTTCATCTTCAGTGTCTTTTTAAATGTGTGATTTGTGGAGTATATCTACATTCTTAGCAAAGTATTGCTCAAACTTTCACTGACATAATAGCTTATATGTGCAGCAGATCCCCAGATATTCTCAAAAAAATCTTAATAAATGACCTTGGATGCACCTTCTTCAGATATAAAAATAATGAGAATATTACTGCTATTATTATTCAGCTAGAAATGGTCTGAGGAGAAATAGAAATAAGTCTCAGTTTTTTCCAATGGGTCAATAGAAACTCAACGAAGAGAAAGCTATCAGGAACATAGCTGTAAAACATTCAGTTTTCTCTCCACATCCAGAAGAAAACATCAAGTAGTATACCTGGCTTTGGGAAGATGAAATTTAGCTCATCTGTGTTAATAACATATATGACATAAACTTTTCTAACTATTTCAACAAGTTCACATTGACCTCTTCCAGAGTGCCAGGCACTGTGGACAGAAAGAGGGATAAGATAAGGAATTCTGCCCTGCAAGCTCAAAGACAAGATGATAGACTGACCCTTAGAAAGGCATCTAGATTTTTCAAGGACAAGGGCATTGCCTAAACTTTCTCTGTTATTAAAGCAATTATAACCCTTATGGGTCCCAGAATCTTCATATGTAAAATCATAGAGATGAAGTGCATGGATGATAGGGCTCATGCTACATCTAAAACCCCATTGTTATGATTATGAAAAAGTTGACAACACAATTAGAAAGGAAAAGATGAATAAAGTGGAAAAATAGAGAGAGAAAGGCTAAGAAAGAAAGAGGGAGACAGAATGAGCCAAAATAAAGAATGGATTTCACTGGATCACAGTCTCAGGCGAAGAATGTCAAAGTGAAGTTATCTCAGGCTGAAACTTTAACAAAAATAATATGAAGAAAGACACTGAAGTTTCAAAAGGACAAGTTATTTGACATAGTAGTAGTAGATTACTGAGGGAGCATTTCAAATCATGTTGTTATGGCCAGAAAGCCAAGCAAAAAGCTATCACCTTTTTTAAGAATCAAAGAGAAGACAGAGACAAAGAGACTGGGGGGAGAGGGTATATAGTAACTGGAATCCTGCAAACCTAAAGACAGACACAAAATGATGAGGGCAGGAGGGAGAGGGATCGGTAAACTCTCACCGAGTGGTCACAATGGAAGCGTATACAGCACAGCCCCCTGGGTCAAGGTCTCAACTACAACATGAAATTTACCTAACGAATGTAAACGATGTCACCTAATCACTGGTACCCTTATGTTAATCTGAAATTTTAAAAAATATTGCTTATATAAGATACTAAATTTTGCTTATATGAGATACTAGTTGGCTATTTTAAACTCCACACGAACTTTATGGACAACCTATAGTCTATTAATTTGAAATTGTTCATATGCCGCCTGCAATAGAATGTCTAGACTAGAACATCATGTTAGTTCAATAATAAATGTAGAGTGAATATTTAAATGTTGAAGAAAAGGAACTGCTAGGGACTAGGGATAGCATCCTTCTGGAAATCTCCTCCATGACCAGAAAATAAGAATGGAGAAGAACGTGCCAACTGTCTTCCTCTGAGGACACGTAGTATCTTCAGCATAATTACTTTGACATTTTTCATTACATGCAATTGTTTTTTACTTTGTAAAGCGTACATTCTAATTGGAGGGGCCTATGAAGAGATGGGAAATAAACAAACAACAACAATGGCAAAGTTTAATATTAGCTAAAGGCAGCAATTTTTTTTTTTTTTTTTTTTTTTGGACAGAGTCTTATGCTATCCACCTGGGTAGTATGCTAAGACGTCATCAAAGCTCACAGTAGACTCAAACTCTTGGGCTCAAGCAGTCCTCTGGGTTTCATTTCAGCTTCCTGGGCAGCTGGACTATAGGAGAATACCATAATGCCCCTGGGTAGTTTTTTCTATTTTTCTTGCAATTGCTCAGGCTGGTCTTGAACTCATCACCTTAAGTGATCCACCTGCTTCAGCCTCCCAGTGTGCTGGGATTACAGGTGTGAGTCACTGTGACCAGCTGGCAAACATTTTTAAAAAGAAAAACATATACTATTGAGAATTGGTGTTTAAGTATTCTGTACATTGCCATGAAAACATTTCTGTAAGATTTTCAGAGGAGGGAATATTGACACGAATATTAGGGAATGGGTTGTCTTGGAATTGAACATTGGAAGTTATAATGTTTAAGGTAAGTTCCCAAGCTACAATCTCTGTTTCTGTAAATTCTGTAAATCATAATTACTTGCTAATTTTTTAAGCAGTCTTAGCACACGTAAAGTAGATAATTGGAAAAAACCATGTGCAACATTTAGTATAAACCCTCTTTTATCAGAAATACTCTATGTATTACATTTTGATCACATAGAGGAATTCTTTGCTTACTACCTAATGGATGTATTCTTCTTAAATAGATGTCAACTATACCTTGACATATATTTGAGGTAAGCCTTAACTCATGAAGATGGTTTTCTTTAAACAGTCTGTTAAAAACCTTATGACCTCAGAAGGAAAAAAAATAAGAGAGCCATATCCTACCTCACATATGGAACTTTAACTTTCAAGAAAGTTTATAGGGCTATGCATGTGTTAGCAATATAAAATTTTGTGTTTTTTTAACTTATTAAATGGGTTAGATGTAGATTATCAATTAGATTCCTACATAAATCATCTCTATGTGAACTTTAACCTTTGAAAAATTGATAAATAATTTCTTTGGCCAATTGCTGCTCTTTAACTTTAGGATATTTAAAAACATAATTAAAACATCTCTAAAAAAATTAGATGAAGACATAATACATGGAATTTCTTCCATAAGTACATTTTTAGTATAAGTGAACAATTGGAAATTTCTTCAGTAAAATGTCACAGACTAATAAATTAGCTTCTGTGATTTCAGATCTGGAAAATTTTTGACTCACAGTGGTTGGGTCCAAGTGTATTATTTTTCTTTGCTTACATTCCTTTCCCAAATGACTGGGCTAGCTTATCATAGGACCAAATTATTTAGTGTCAATACCATAAAGAGAAATTCAGGATAGAACTAAATGTATTTCATGCCTCTTGTGTGCCAAGAACATGGAAAAAACATGGAATGGGCACTTCTATACTTTTGGTCTCTTAATTCTCACAATAATTCTGTTTATTATTTTTCAAATAATTAAATTAAGGTTTAAGATAGAGGATGTATGTATCTTTTCCAAGGTCACATATCACGTACATAGGACAGTGTGGAATTAACATATTGTTCTTATATTAAAGCTACTGCTTTTGGGCGGCACCTGTGGCTCAGTGGGTAGGGTGCCGGCCCCACATACTGAGGGTGGCTGGTTCAAACCCAGCCCTGGTCAAACTGCAACAAAAAAATAGCCGGGCATTGTGATTGGTGCCTGTAGTCCCAGCTACTTGGGAGGCTGAGGCAAGAGAATCGCCTAAGCCCAGGAGTTGGAGGTTGCTGTGAGCAGTGTGATGCTACAGTACTCTACAGAGGGCTATACGGTGAGACTCTGTCTCTACAAAAAAAAAGAAAAAACAAAAAAACTACTGTTTGTATTTTTATTCCATACTGTCCTTCATAATATTATAGATTAATTATCAGAAGCCATACCTTGATTTGAAAATTGCTTATGCTCAGTTTGAATCAGACATTGCTTTGAGAGAAATCAATGGAGTCTGCTTAGCATAACCTGCTTTTACAGTATCTGTTTGCAATAATTATTTTAATGTCTTTTTAAAAAGTACTTTATTCACATGAATTGCTGGATCTATGCCTTCCCAACTCCATACATTCTTATCATCCCTTTATAACTCTAGCATCAGGTAAAAATAGTAATACTTAAGAAAAAACATACCATGAAAAGTAAGGTTTAGAATTTATATAGTCCTAAATTCTAATACTTTACTCAAAGTAACATACTTCTCAATAGCACAGGCCATAAATATTATTTATATATGAACTACCCCCCCACTATACCTATTATTTTCATGTTACCAGCTTTAAAGTCTATCTATAAAGAGGTTAACCTAGAATCATAGTCCCATAAAAAAATGACAAGAGAATTTCTCATTTTCATAAACTTCAAAAATGGCGTGAATTTGACTCAATCCTTTTCCCATGTGGCTTTTTAATCATCTTCGGTGGTAGAAGAATGTTTTTAGCTCATAGTTCTTTGAAAATAAATCAACAATAATTAACCCCACCTTTAATTCTACTAGCCCAGCTCATACATCAACAGAAGTACCATGTGTATGTGAAAATATAAACAGGGCATGTCTGACATTTTGGAGCATCCTTAGAGAAACATTGATTTATAATTCAGATCACACAGCATCTTTGATTTTGCCCACTTGCCCATGCCCTTTCCCCACCCCTTCCCCCCAAATAAAGCACAAAAGCTTTATCTGGAATGGATGGAGAGCAACCCAGGAATCTGTGCAGAGACTATCCATCACATTTCTGTCTTAATTGAATGACACCAGAATGAGATCGATAAAATGTAACAAGAGACAGCTTTGCATTTCCACACTCACTTATTCCCCCTCTCCATTACTCTCAGCCACTGCCGTGACCAGAAAGCCCAAGTACAGAGCATGAACCCTGCTGCCAGCTGAGCTGTTAGGTTATGAATAAACTTGTCAGAGAAACAACAAAACTTAGAAACATTAGACAGAAACTGGGGAGACAAAAACATTATTAAAGGAATATCGAATAGGCTTCTTTATAAAAACAATTTCATAGATGTATTCTTACTCCCAAACAACCTCCTCAAATGCAAATCCCAATAGCTCTCCCTATGCCCCTAAGATTTCTTGAGACTGAATTTTGGCTAACTCAAAGACAGTTGTGGTTGACAACTCAGCTCAAACTTGTAAGGCCTACAGTAAATGCAGGGCAGCTGTGATGTGTGTATGTTCAAGGTTCCTGAGATCTCCAATGCATTATTGATAACCTCATCACTCTGCTAAAAGCAAAGGCTGACATCGTTATAATCTCAAGCTTCTCCTGAAGAGCTCTGGCTTTGCCTGGGTATTGATCACAGGAAGAAGTAAACCAGAGAGCAAAACTGTGATGTAAAATCAAGAAGGTTAAGAATTGTCTGTACTCGCTATGAGTGTGTTAACCAAAATCACGTGCCCTACCTTGGTGGTTTTATATCTTTGACAGTTTACAATGTACTCATACTATTAAACTATATGGTGCAACAATTAATTTAATAGTCCACATCTTTGGCTTGTTAGAACTTATCCCTGGAACAAAAGGCTGTATTATAAATAAAGATAAAATAAGCTTTCCATGTAGTTTTCTTCATTGTATATTATTTTTAAATTTAATTATAGTTGACCACTCTATGTTCACATAGCTTCTTTGCATTGCCACATAACCCTTCATGGGAAAGTATGTTCCTGCAGGGAACTTTACATAATTTTAGTCTTTTATTAAGCAATAATGCATGATGATACCATGTGTTAGTGCCTAGTTCTTTTTAAATTATAGATATTATTTAAAATTAAATGATGCATTGAATGATACGGCAAAATGGAAATGTGTAATTCTTTAAGGAAGATATAGAAGTAATATCTAAAGTATCAATTAGAGCTTGAAAATTTTGTATGTTCCTACTTAGAGATGAAATCTTAACTAGTTTATTCTTGCTATTAAAAATAAGAGGACCACCTCTAACGAAGCCTCCTTTTGGTAGGGACATCTGAGAGTGCTGATGAATGCCAACAGCTGTGATGGACAAAAATACTAAGAGAACATTATTTTTCATAGCTGGTAGATGGCTAGATGATTTGCAAAATAATCATCAGTCACAGGTTATTCCTATATTCCAGAGCAAGCACGTTTTTGATTCAATCATTTTTTTGGGAATGAAAATAATAGTCATGTGATACAAGGGAAAAACATAAACAATTTGGTTCTACCTGAAGCAAGAGGTGATGGCTGCTTGCCCAGGTAGGCCACACGGCCTGTAGTAATGAACCTGTTCCATCCACCTTTCCCCTGCCCAGGCCTGTATTTGATGTCATGTAAATTTGTCCCAAGTTACATTTTGTGATATTGCCCACTACAGAGTTAAGGCTCCAGAAAAGGTAATATAATCAGAAAAGTAGCCTGAGTCTTTCTACATACATGGCTCTATGGCAAGACATAAAAAATTGTGAGTACATTCTAAAATAAATAAAAGCACCTCAAGGCTTATGACATTGTGTTATTGGGCCTTATGCTTTTTAATGTAGTCATAGCTCATTTTCCCAAGTGCTGCAGGAACTCAACCCCTGGGAAACGACAAGTTTCACAGAATGTGGAACTCATTCCTGAAACATAAGCTAAAATCAGCATGGAATAAATATGTTCTCCCACTAATCATTTTTTTATTTTGTTGAAAATTGCTGCTTGGTTCAGTTGATAGCTTGTCTACTTAGTAGTGAAAGAGAGAGGCGATTTCTGCTATGGATGAGCACATCCCTGAAAACAAAAACATGAAAATATAAAAAATAACAGCAGAGTTTGGTAGCACTGGAGTGGGCTCTGGTCTTCCAAATGCGTGTCAACCTCCCATTGGGGAAGTTGATTAACCCCAAGTCTGACATGTGGGTCAGAGCCCGGGAGTTGGATGCCCCTGCTCGGTGTTGTGAGTTCACAGGAGAAACACAGTCGGTGCTGAGGGGTGGTGGTTGTTGATTTTATTGCATATGGGTTGCTCTTAGTTTTTCAAATGAGACTATGGCTAATTAGCGAGGTACTGGCACAGTGTGGACGGATGAAAAAACTGATTACAATTATAAAAGACTTCTGGGGCCAAAGCAGCCTTACGTACTGATGTTACTCGTGCTAGCCCCAGCAGCATCTATATGGCTGTCAATTATAATTATGTGTGAAACAAACTGGATTTATCATTTCTTTTCCTGTAGGATCTAGATGTCCACGGATGTGGCTAATAGCACTAACAGAGTCCTCGTTTCTTTCCTGTATTTTCCTTGAACAATTAGAATACTCAAAAGGGAAAACTCCATCTTATGCAATTCTCCACAGTCTATGATACGGCAGGATGAATAAAAGACAAAAATTATCTTCTCTAAGTAACTTTTATAATACTTTATCAGTCTTACAACTTGAAGTCAGTTTCACATTTGTTCAGTTCTCACTTTGTGTATGTTTGAAACTGACAAAAGAACAAAAGCAAGAAAACATATTGGTTATCCATCAAAAAGGTGAAAAAGGAACAAACTGAATTTTACTTTGGAGAATTTACTTTCCAGCTGGAGCACACAAAAAAAGAAAAAAAAATTATCTTTGTTTAATCCTGTGGGGTGAGCTATTGAAATACAGCATCTAAACATAGTCTGTGTTTGAGTTTTGTCCCCTCAAGAGTATTCTTCATTTAGGAGAAGTGCACTTATTACAACATGTTACAAAAGAGTCTGAATGGGTATTCAAATAACCGCTGCAATGAAAAGATTCTTTTTCTCCAGGACACAACCATAGAGTTTTATACTTATTTTTGCTTTGCTATGGGCATTTAAAATGACGAAAGAGTCTCATTTTTGTGCCCCCCCTCCCACTATTTAATTGTTCTGGTTTTGTACAGTGTAAAACAATTCTGCTATAATAAAACATTTCAACTTTGTACAGAAGGCGAAGCTTTTCAGTTGAAGTTTTTTTAAAACAGGAAAAAAATCGAGAAAATGGGCTTGACAGCTTTAGAAAGTTCAAACAATGCCTCTTGCCAAGATACATATTTTGTGAGTTTTCTCTAATTTCAGATTTGGTGCATCTGTGTCCTGCTAACAATGAATGCTTTCAATTTCATTTGAGCAGGGAGGTTCAGTTTCTTCTCTCCCTGCTCAAATGAATATTCACCTTTTAATCAAAATTCTTTTTCTAATTGCTTCATATAAACTTTTTTTCAGAATGACTGTGAGACTCTCAACTCTGGGCTGTACATTATGGATCTATTTAAAACAGAGTGGGTTATAAACTCCAAAATGGTACCAATGGATTCGTGAAAGTAAGAAAAAGGGAAAGAAACAAGATGATGATCCCTCAAAGTAGTAGAAAACTTTTATATTTATAAATTTATAAAAATCATATGGGAATCAATTGAGAAGAATTTTTTAAGGAACAAAATGAGCAAATCACAGTTTTGGCTGTGATTGTTGTAGTAGGATGTGTAATGTTGCAATATTTTCTCCCATTGGCTTTAAGCTTCACTTCAAAAACTAGTGTACTCTCTTACATTTTCTCTTTATAACCTATTACCTACATGAGACACACTCTTTTATGTTGAAAAAATGCATAAGACTAAACCTTTATAATCTCAAGTGTTTGTAGATATTCTCCCTATAAATACAATGAGTTTCATGCGAGAAAGCAATAGAAAAGCGGAGAAAAAAAACAAAACAAGAATAAACAATTTTTTTGAGAATAAATTTAACTATCAGGTGTGAAAAGAAAGACAATCCTATTAAGCTCTGTTATACCTCACAAAGGCTCTTTTAGCAATGCTGATTTCAAAGTTGCCTACACAAATAAAATAATGAAAATGCAAGTGGCCAAGCAGTTGAAATTTTTAATTGTGAAATTTTAAAGATGATTACAATAGGATTCCATTCAAGTCAGAAATAATCAGTTGCTAGGTCATGAAAGCAACTAAATCTATAATAAAAACTTCCTTCAATTTTAATGTTTTAAAATTAATTTTTGACAAGCTGATTAAAAGACTTGTTTAATGATTAACAGAAAAAAATTATCTGATAGATCTCTTAAGAAAAGTTGCTTTTTGATATTATCTCCAACTGAGTTAACACAGAGAGGAAAATACACAACAGTGCTAGGCCAGTATTGCAAAGATCCTAATTAGTATCATGCTATAGAAAAACAATGAAGTGATTTTGTCACCAATTACTGGCAATTAGCCTAAGTACAACAGTTAATTTCATGGAAATAAAACCACTATAAAATGAAAGGAACAAAACTTATCATAATTAATTGCATTTGCCTGCATTCCTCTACTGATTATTTAATTAATGAACTATAAAAGTTTGAAGCAATTTGAACAGCTCAACACATGTGCAAAATTCGAGTCTCTGTGTCTGGATTTTCTGATTTTTAAGCAACTGCAGAAGGAAACAAGTAATTTAGTACAGAATTATGTACATACCTTGAATTTAAAGATGTCATACTTTCAGCCTATGCATGTGTTAAGCAACACACTCTAGTATATTAAGTTACAGAGATCTATCTTCTGAGAGCTTATCACTATTCTGTTAGTGTTGATTCTGGATACAGAGGACTGATTTCCAGTAATTGTAAAAAATGTTATAATTTAAGAGTTTCCCTTGTTATTTTATCTAGACTTTTCTCTCCACTTGCTCCTACCACTGTTTTTCTAGCACGACACTGTGACCTGTGCTCATAAAAGCACAGGGATGTCCACGCCAGTGACCCCACATCAGTTTCATCCCCTGCCTTCACCCACTCTGCCACAAGTTCCAGTGTTACAGGGCCACGATGTATCACAAGGTCAAATCAAGCTTTAAAATGTTGGTCTAGCTTCTCCTAAAGCTAGAAAGGACTCCTATCGCAAGGTGCCTACCAATTAGTAAAATGAAAACCATTCCAGGCCGGTGACTTCCAAAGCTGAACTTTAAAAAAATGCAGCCTTGCAAATATGTTTCCAGTTTCAACAAGTTCAGAAAACAAAATTTTAAAAACCTAACAAAACGTCTCTACAGACCATCGCTTAATGACCAGCCGAGTGGATTTTAAAACTTTAGGTACACCAATAAATATTTTAGAGGTTTTGTGGCCATGCAGAGATAAGATCCTCTCTGGGGAGACGACTAGAAACTGCTGGCCTCCTTTGTGCAGACTCCTGGAATGTGCTTGCTTTTCATTTCTTTCTTTGTGTCTGGCACACTGGCCTCACAGGCAGTGTCTTAAGCCATGCAGGGTCAGGGCGAACAGAGAGCTGCATTCATGGACAGATCAAGTTTATGTGAGAATCTGCTCCTTCACTGCCCTCAATCTCCATATGAATTGTTAATAAAATCTCAGCCTGAAAGCTCATCACCCCAACAGTGGGGAAGTCATGCAGAGAATCCTCTCTCGTTCAGAAAAACAAGATTTCTTTATCTTTTTTATCCTTCGCCAGTATTCGTGGGAATTCTGCCATGTAACCTCCTCCTGAAGCAACCCACACCCCCCCAACCTCGCACTCCTCTCTGCCACTTTCTGGGTTGCACCTGATCATCAGAGAAAGCCGGGAGCCAAAGGACAAAAGAAACATTCTGACATCCACAGCAAATCTACCAGAATATCAAGTTTGCCGCGGCAATATTTGGCTGCTGTAAAAACCTTCAGGCAAAAGGAAATATCAATACTTAATTTTTTCCAGTTTGTGTCAAACAGCTGGAAAGACTTTCCCATAGCTTTATGACATCACACGAACTAGAGAGCCACAGACAGAATAAAAGGTCACAGATAAAGCCAAGAACAGAGTCCTACCCTAATTAACTTGATATCTCCATGCAAATACCGGACAGGAACAAGCCCCGGTGTGTTGCAGGCCATCTTCTTATAACCTTGCTACAGTCTAGCTGGGCCTCTTGTTTCCTCTGCTTTTGCTCCTTGCAAACTGTTTTAATATCGAACGTTTTTCAGAGGGATGGGCTGATGAACGAAAACATGAATTTCCTGCTTGCCCTTTAAGGTGGGTTAAAGGGGGTGCTAGCAATCAATTACAGAACAAAAGAACAAAAAGAAAATGACTTAAGAACCTACCAGTGAGTGTGTAACATTCTTTGCAGTCTATTTTTTTTTAAACTAAGCAATCTATCTGTATTTCACCCTTATCATAAATAGTATACAATACCTTTTTTCATTTATAAAAAATGTCAGTTTACTCAGTAGCTCCTAAAGGAAATCTACTATTTTCCACTGAAAAATTCTTTAAATGTATTTAAATTCCATTTCACCTTGGCAATGGTTTAACAAGCATTAACAAAGTTTGACAATTTGTCTGCAGTTCTGCTTCAGATTTTCAGATTGCTTTAACGCATTGACGTCTATTTTCAGAGTAAAAAGTTACATCATAACTCTAAAATTCTGGCTTGACTAATGCTTTGTTTCTCCATTTTATTTAGGTAAATAAGACAATATGAACTTTTCAACTATCCATATAAATGATTCCAAGATACCCTCTATTCGTGTCAAAGAAAGTTGGATACTGTTTAGATACAATATTTCCACAGTATACGTGAATAATTTTGATTTCACTAAATGTAATGCAGCTCTCTATCACCTTACATCTAGAACTGCTATTAGGTAATATCTGAAAAGATGGAAAAACACAAACTCCAACTTATACACATAATTTCTTTTTTTTTAAGAGCGAAATAAAAGGAGCACAAAATGACTTCATAGCCACTCACATAATAGAGTCATATACATGTATTATTTCACTCAATTCATCCAAACAAAAAATTGCTAAAATAACTAGTATGCACATTGTGCTATATCCATAGGTGTCACTTTTTGTATGTGAACCATAGCTCTTTAAAAGTTTTTCTTCTATAAGATGTATAAGAAGTGTGACACATTTTCCGAATAAAAGAAATTTTATTTTATAGTAGACATCTTGGTGTCTCATGAAATTCTATGTAAATATGAAGATACAGAAATTCATTAAATATACATGGGAAATATAATTGTAACATAAATTTCAATGTTATTCTGTAGCGCTGTTGAAAATTATCATTATAATTAATGTGTGTTCTATTTGTAAATGCATACAAATTCCAGAGGTTTTGAAAATCTACCTAAACAAAATTAATCTTTAAATATATAAAACTCAGCTAAATGATAGATGGTGGATATATCTTGCAAAGTTGTACAAATATGTGAAAAGCGTTCTTTGAGAGAATAGAAAATGATCTGAAATATATGTTGCTTTTTGTGAAATAATCAATGAGCTGATTTTATGGTAATGAGTTTAATATTTAAGTAAGCCTATATGAAACAAAATAATTTTTCTTCTTAAGACTGTGTGTGAGCTGGGCAAGATGGCTCAGTTTGGGAGGCCAAAGTGAGATGACCACTCAAGGCCAGGAGTTCAAGACAGCCCATCTCTACACAAAATAGAAAATATCAGCCAGGTGTAGTGGTGTGTGACTGTAGTCCTAGCTACTTAGAAAGCTGAGCGTAGGCGTTTGTGGCTGCAGTGAGCTGTGATGACACTGCTGTACTCCAGCCTGGGTGACAGAGTAACTCTGTCAAAAAAAAAAAAAAAGACCATGTACTTCTGTATTATATCCCCTCAAACTTCAATGTACTAGTTTACTTTCACTAATTGTCAAAAAGCACATTATTTTTCGTGTGGAATCTGTAGGCCCAAACCTTAATTTCTATTGAAATGGGCATTTTATGAGAAGCAAACATTAATAGTTTGTCAAATTCCCTTTGAAATTTTTCTTTTCAAAATATTACTATAGTTGTGGAGTCAAGCTCCCAATTCTCTTTCTAAAGAATATGTCCCATTGACACGCACAGGTCCTGCAATCTGTAACAAGGTGAAGGAGGAAGCCAAGCCGAAAGGGAATGTACCTGAGGGCTGGAGAAGTTGTACAATTTCTTCTCTGACTGGCGCCCTGGAAGCCAGAGGGGGGACCTGTGTGGAAGACATAGCCTGGAGGTGATAAACAGATGATGTATGAAGACACGTCATCTGAACTTACATGTATTCAGAATATAGAAATCAAGGTGGTTCCGTGATGAGTTTTAACAAGGTGTTCAGAGAACCTTCAATAAACCTAGAGACAAGTCCAGGCTTCTGTATTATTACGGACTACACGTTCGTATCTGTCCCCAAATGTACGTGTTGAACGCTAACCCTCAGTGTGGCTGTACGCCGTGATGGAGCCTTTGGAAGTTAATTAACCTTAAATGGGGACGTAAAGGTGGGATGCTAATCTAAGGGTATTAGTGTCCTGTAAGAAGAGACAGCAGAGAACTTACTCTTTTTCTTTTGTGCACACACTTACGGAGGAACGACCATGGGAGTGGATTTGCATAGTTTTAATGCCTTTCCTGAATCATCTTCACAGGATCATTTTTTAATATAATGCTTGAAAAATAAATCAAAGATCAGCATGACAAACAGCGGTATCGTGACCTGATGCTAAGATGTTTCTAAGGATTCTGTTCACTATACAGTCCTTTGAAAGTGACTGGGGCGTATCCTCCTGTCCCATCACAGGAGGTGTAGGTGTTTCCAAACTTGAATTTTACTCTGGCTTCAGGCCTCTTACTCTATAAGACTGGAAACTTACTTGACTGGCACACTCCTACTGTTACTTTCTTCACTCAACCTTATTTATTTTTATTTCAAAGAGTGCTGCTTTTTTAGAAGGGTTCAGATGTGAAAGACAGTCATGGATTAGGAAGATGGGTTCTAGAAATTCAAAGGTAGTTAAAAACACCCTTGGTTTTGTGGACCCGGGACAATTTTGTGGGGCTCCAAGAAAGCACAGTCACTTTCCTGAACTTGGGCAAGCTAATAATCCTTCTTCTTGGTTTCCTCATCCACAGGATAAATATAATCTCAAAGGCTTAGGGAGAGAATTTAGCAAGTTACTACACATTTGCCAGCAGATTGTTTGGGCAATTTAACTCTATATATTAACTACTAGTCATACGCTGCCAAATTGGCACCATGCATATGAAAAACTCAAATCAACAAAACAGAAAAACTGTAACTGATCATAATCGATAAAAATAAATAGAAGAATATGAGATTGTCCCCAAATATATTAAAAACTTAACTGGTGTAATAAGTGCATTTATTACAGAACTTTTTAAAGAACACTAGATAAAACCTCTTTAGGCAGAAGGCTATGTAAATGAGTGATTTCTGATGCTCTGATGACTGATCAACATGATAGTAGAGAACAATATGCTTCTTTGCTTACAAATGGATGCTTAAAAAAGGTAAAGGATGTTTTAAGGAAAATTGGAAAAATTGTTTGAGTCATAAAGTTTATGCAGTTATCAAATGTTCATATTTGTCAAAAAATGTGCTACATCTACAGCTTCTACGTGTATAGATAATATTGTAAAGTCATTTAAGTGTATCGTGGAGACAAATAACAAAGATTGTTCTATTGTTAGCCCTATTTCTATCTTTCCAATTATTATATATTTCTTTGAAATTTATAGTGAAGTTTTTATGAATGTGGTCTACGTTGCTATTAATCTAAATACAGTCTTCTACCTTCATTTAAGAAAATGTTATGTGTGAAATATATAAAATGTCAAACAAAACATATAGAATTTTATTTGACTTTACAGTCATGCTATAAAATAAATAACTGAGGTGATTTATTTCAAGTGAAACTCTAGGTGCAGATTTAATTATAAGATGATACAAGTAGTGTAAGGAAAAACAAGATATGATTTTTCCAAAGTGAAGCTTAAAAAACAGATGAAAATCACTAAAACTGCTCCTACTGAATATAAGCACACTTCCAAAACTGTCTAACATTGAATGAGCCTTGCCATAGCTCTACAAGAAATTATTGTCTCTAAATTGTAACATGTATCTTGCTTGTGTGATTTGATTCAACAATCTTTTTTTTAGAAATAAACACATCTACCAATAAAATCAAAGTATTCTGTAAGTAACAGCAAAAGTTATGTATAAAACCCAACTGGAATTGAGAAAGATAAAGTGTGAACGTGTACCAAAAACTTTGAAATTTTTCACAAGATTTTTGTTCTTCGTTTTAAGAAAACCCTTCCTTTTGTAATCCCAACACTTTGGAAGCTGAGATGGTAGGATCATTTGGGCCTTGGAGTTTGAGACCAGCCTTGGCCACAGAGGAAGATGTTATCTTTACCAAAAAAAACACTTTTTTTTAAGTTTTGAAAATCTCTTAATTTTAGAAATCTTGTAGTTGTTGTCGGTGCATATTTATCAAGAATGTATCCTTTCATTATGTTTTTTAACACATATAGTTGAAGTAGAACATGTATTCATTCTCATACATGAATATGGATGGGAGATATTTGTTTTCGAAGGAGTCCCAAAGTCTCAAGAATAAATGAGAACAATGTACACTATTTTGGTGATTGGTACACTGAAAGCTCTAAGTATTATATGATTCATCAATGCAACAATAACAAAAAATATTGTACTCCCTAAACAAACAAAAAAACCTGAAAAAAAGAATAAATGAAAATTAGAGCTAAAAAAATTTTAATCCTCAATTAAAACAGATTTTATCACAGGAGAAAAATAGCATGCTTTACTTGTAACAATGAAGAAAGTTTCATTGTTTTAATAAAATATAAAAATGTAGACTATGTGTATATTGTTATAATAGCTTATAGTACAACTCACCAGCATACGTAGATGCAATCGGACAATATGAATATAAGATAAGCAGTTGAAGTAGAATTTGAGAAATAAAGTAATAGACCCACTCCACAGAAAGGGTAGTTGGAATGATGCTCAATTCAACAAGAATAACTTATCTAGTAGAAACATAATTAACTATCCTCATTACCAAAGAGTCATAGCTAACTTCGAGCACTTACATTATTCTGGGAAAGGATGGTTATGTTTATTCAATTATATTCATGAATATTTTACATGTTGTGAATATTCATATTCATTACTATCCATAATATTTATTCAAGTACTTAACTGCAGCTTATTATATGAATAGCATGTGCTAGATAGATTATTTACCTCCAGGCAGAGATAAATAAGAAATAGAAAGATTTTTGCCTTTATGAGGGAACTACGATTTTCTCCACGTTTAAAAACATGTGAAAACCGTCATGTACCTCCAACAAATAGGAGGTAGATACAGGCTACTAACACATTGCTCCTGACCCCAAAGCTTATAACTTAATAATTGACAAAGCTAAGCGGTAAATATTATCAATGCAATCTTTTTGCTTTCCTACATTAAGATCTTGGACATTTATTAATTTTCTCTCTGAATCGTCCTCCCGTCTCCACCCCCCCACCCCCACGTGTGCGTGTGTGTGTGTGTGTGTGTGTGTGTGTGTGTGTGTGTGTCTATTTTCTTTGACTAAAAGGTTCAGGAATCTGGCAAGAATGAAAAAACTATCTGAAGTCTTTTCACTGAGTGAAAAGTCTTTTCTAGAGTGGCTTCTAGACTCCATCACAAGAAGTTAGCACCATAATAAGCTATTGAAAATCTTTAACTTTACTCTCAGGATATGATGTTTTTATTCATAAAAAAAGTTAACTTTAATTACAATAATTTCAACCAATCTTGAAAAGAACTTTTCCAATATGACTTTTAATGAGAATTATTTTTGGCCAGAACACAGCCAGATATTATCATGCACTTAAGGAGCTCAACAATAAGGTTGATGCACCCTGATAGACCACAGGAGAGAAAATGTGACACTGTAGCTTTAAGTTTCTTACAAATATGATAAGCCACAGCCAGAATAGTTCATTAGCAGTAGAATGGGGTTTTTCCCTAAAAGTTTTAAACACAAAAATCTTCCTATCATAATTCATAACTCAAATACAATTGAGATATTGTCCCAATGTGAGATTCAAGCTGAATGTAGGTTAAAGTCGGAAAGGTGCTTTCTAAAGGGTTTGCAGAGCAGTATCTTGGGAAAAAAAATAATGATAAAGTCATATATGCACAAGATGAGACAAGCTTGTGAGCTTGCTGCCACAAATGCCATCTTCAGAAGGGTGTCCAGTTTGATTAGTATCTATTCTCTTCATTTTCCTGAAGCAGTTTGCTTACTAATATTCAGGGAAGTTTTATAACTCAAAGTTTCTTATTTTATCATATGTTTTCTACTGGCTATTCATAACATGTTTGTCCTCATACCTGTACTGAAGGAGAGATACACTTTAGTTTATAGTGGCACTTATGTCATTTTTACCAAAATACTTATTTCATCCAACTCTACAGAGATACCTTTCAATATATTGCATATTATCATCTGCTTTCCAGTAACCTCTATTATGCCACACTATTTTGGTATTTATCTTTATAATTCTATTTTTCAATTATTTAGCCTATTTTGTTATTATCTTCATAACAATAGTTACTGATTATAGAATTTGGGTTGAAAATTGTGATATATTACCTTTATTGCAAGGTTGGTAGAATCTTACTACATTTTTCAGAACTTTCTAAATTTCTTCCAGATTCATTTATACAATTTAGCTTATTTCCACAAAGTAGAAATAAAGTAATTAGACCAACACCATTCAACTACTGAATCACTTGAAAATCATGTTTAATACATGATTTTTTAAAAATCCATATAACATTGATATAGATTTCTGAACCTTACACATTTAAAAAAAGTTTATGCTTTCTTAATAGGCATTTCTCTACTGATTTTTTTTTTCCTTTGAGGCAGGTTCTCACTCTGTCACCTAGACTGGAGTATAGTAGCACAATCACAGCTCACCACTACAACCCTCAAGCTCCTGCATTCAGGCATTCCTCTTGCCCCAGCCCTGTGGGTAGCTGCATCTAGAGGTGTGTGCCACATGCTCGGCTAATTTTTATTTTTATCTTTTACTTTGTACAGATGGGGTCTTGCAGTGTTGCCCAGGCTGGTCTCCTGGCCTCCAGTGATCTCCATTAAAGGCATGAGCCATCATGCCCTCCTCTACTGTCAATATGATAATTAACACTGGATTGTCACAAACCATCAAAAACCAAATGGAATACTTCTCTTTCTATCGCATATTTTAAACTTATAAAATGTCACTTATGGCAGCGCCTATAGCTCAGTAGGTAGGGCGCTGGCCACATACACTGAGGTTGGCAGGTTCGAACCAGGCTGGGCCAGCTAAAACACCAATGACAGCTGCAACAACAACAAAAAATAGCCGGGCATTTTAGCAGGCACCTGCAGTCCCACCTGCATGGGAGGCTGACGCAAGAGAATAGCTTAAGCCCAGGAGTTTGAGGGTGCTGTGAGCTGTGATGCCACAGCACTCTACCGAGGGTAACAGTGAAACTCTGTCTCAAAAAAAAAAAAGTGTCACTTATTGCTATAAACTGAGCTGTACGATATAGGCCACATGTATAGTGAACACATGAAATATTAATGCTAGGAACATGTTATTTCACTTTTAGAAAATTTAGTTCAGGTTTTTTTATGGATTGACTGCAGCTGCTCCAAAACTCAGGTGTTGCAATTTAATGGTAAATACGCTGTGTTAAGAGGTGGGAACATTAGCAGGTGTTAGGCCATAAGGGCTACCAACACATGAATGGAATTAAGATACTTAGAAGCTTCACACAGCCTTTGGCTTACTCGTCCTTCAACCTTTTGCCATGTAAGAACATAGCATTCCTCCCCTCCAGAGGAAGCAACAATATTGAATTATCTTCAAGCAGAGAGCTGCCCTTACCAAACAACTGAACCTGCCTGATGCCTGGTCTTGAAATTCCCAGCCTTCAGAACTGCGAGAAAATAAATCTCTTTTCCTTATCATTTACCCAGTTTGTGGTATTTTGTTGTAGCAGCACAAAATAGCCTAAGACAGGGATGTGAACAATAAATCACCATTCTCTTTTGCTTTGCATTTGTTAGCAACATGGGTTGTATATACTCATGGACTACAGACACCTTTAAAGAAAAAGAAAAACTTTCCCACCCAGTGGGTACATTGCATCGGTATATTGCACTGTATGGATGAAGGACACACCTATAACTAAGACTTGCATCTTATAAAAGCGAATTATACAACCAAAATATATGTACCCCTATCATAATCTGGAAAAAATATATGTAAAACTCTAGACCCTCCTCAGTAAAAAAGATGTGCTGTGGACATATATAGACTATTGCTTGCAGTGCCAAGTTTACAGAGACCTTTTACAGCTAAATAGTAGAACCAAGTTAAGAAATTCTGTTATAAACATTATTTTGCTATGTGATAGCATTCTGCATGAAAACCTACCGGGACTTCAGTGCCATGGGCAGGGGGCACCTGAGTGGGGGGGAAGGATGCCAACACAGAGGAAAATGACTAGAATTTAGGTAGAAGTCTAAGGTGGGTTTGATCATTCCATGTCGAGTGTCAACATGGGGTGTGAGGAAACGGGGTGAAATGCAGCAGGAGCTAGAAACCAGGAACCAGCACAAGTGTTACACGAGGCAGGGCAGGCACCCCGAAATTCCAAAATTCAATCAAGGAAATTCCAAGGCTAAGAAATCTTAGAATGAGCTTCTGTTCAGAGATGAAAAGTTATGAGAACTGGTATCCCCCCTGGATAGAGCATAACAAGAGTTTTAGTGCTCTGGCCGTACTGACTTGTGTTCATTGTTGGGCTACAGCATTTGTCAGGAAATCAGGGTGACTGCGTTACCATGGCAGAGGTTAAGGGGAGAAATAGCTGGAAATGTGCTATACAGAGAAACAAGTGTGTAGGGAGTCAACTTGTCATCTTATCCTAAAGAACTGAATATGGAAATGGCAAGAGCTGAAGATGGTATATCTCAAGAACCCAACCTCATATTTATCTCACCAAGGAGACTTGGCTGGCTTCCTATTTCACCTGAAACTACTAAATACGTGACTTCAATGGACTTGACATTCTGGGCTCTATTTAAAACCCATAACAAAAAATAGCGCTTAGTCAATGCACTAGGAATTTGAAAGGCTAAGTGAGAATATATACAAAATCTTTAAAACAATGCCTGACACGAAGCAGTGTTCATCCAATGTTAGATTTCACATGTACAGACCATGCCAAAAAAAATACGCACAGTTTAAGAAAGGAAAAAACTGTATTAAAATTACAATATTCAATATATACTGATGTTTGTTAACTTAGATTTTGTACCTTGGATCTCTTGTAATTGCAGAAGTCAAATGGGCCTCAAGTATTACAATTTGAATACAGTTTTTTTTTCTTTCTTAAGACGTATATACATCTTTTTTGCCTTCCTCTGTACTTATGTTACATTTTTGCCCAGTAGATTACTTTCATTTTGTTAAGTCTTTGAAATGTCTAATTTTGCATGAACTCTTAATATTCAGATATTTTCATCCAGAAACTTATGTGTTAGGCTCTTGTAGTTTTCAGTGGCCTGGATTCCATGGCTCAGGATTCTCAGATGCCAGCACTGTGCTCACAAAAACATCCCTTCACATTCATGATAATTTAAATGTTTTATCTGTCATTTGTATGACTATTTGACCTATAAACCTTCAAAATTTTAAAACAGGTTGAGTTGCAAATACATAAGACATTATCTAATCTCATTACTATAGAGTCATAGCTCATACTTTGGCAATAATTAGGTGGTAGCCTATCTTATGAGAATGGAACTTTTTTCTTTTCATTCTTTGTTTTTTTTTTTTTGAGACAGAGTGTCACTATGTCACCCTTGATAGAGTGCTGTGGTGTCACAGCTCACAACAACCTCAAACTCTTGGGCTTAAGTGATTCTCTTGCTTCAGCCTCCCAAGTAGCTGGGACTACAGGTGCCTGCCACAATGCCTGGCTATTTTTTGTTGCAGTTGTTATTGTTGTTTAGTAGGCTGGGGCAGGGTTCGAACCCATCACTCTCAGTGTATGCGGCTAGCGCTGTAACCACTGTGCTACGGAAGTCGAGATAAGAATGGCACATTTGCACACTAATTTTTTTTAATTTTATAAAGTGAAACACAAGCATCACCGCAATAAAATAATTTTTGAAGAGATCCCACAACCATAAATGTATAATAAAATATCCAAATTATTCTTTCCATGGAAATATGGAATTTCCTATTGTTTTAAAGAGAACAAAGTTTATTATTTTTATTTTTTGTTACAACAGCATCTACCATCATCATATTTCCCTTGTCTTCATTTCCCATAGTTTATATTGTAGAACATAAAATAAACAGAAAATTAAGTGGCAATCCATAATACGTTCTGCATAAAGCCCATTATTAATAAGGACTAATTAAATTTCACCAAATAATTTTAATTCCATAGAATAATGATAATACACTTTTTCAAGAAAAACTATTTGTTACCATCTTGTCTCCCAGGAGGGTTATAACCTCAGGTTAGATATAGGAATAGATTTAAATTAGTCATATCGGTAATAATTTTAAATCCCATACAGTGTAGCATTTCATGGAGAGTCTGAAGGCAAAATTTAATTACTTTTTAAAAATCTTTTTTAAAGATGATTTTTAGTCCCAAATTTAAATTCTTTCTTTGTACTTATGGTCTGACCTGAAAATTTAACATTTATAATAAGTTGCCCAATTTTTTTCCAATTCTATTCCTTATGTTCTTTAGCACGTTTATCTGTTGATGATTACTCACTATGAATGCCAATTATTTAATCTTTTTTTCTTCTTTCAAATGTATGTGTTGTTGATTGTTCCCTTTCCTTTCCTCTTTCCTTTCCCTTCCTCTACTCCCTTCCCCCTCCCTTTTCCCCTCCCTTCCCTTCCCTTCCTTTCCCTTTCCTTTCCAGAGTCTCTCTGTTGTTCAGAATGTAGTTCAATGGCAAAATCATAGCTCACTGTAGCCCAAAACTCCTGGGCTCAAGCAAATCTCCTGCCTCAGCTTCCTTAGTAGCTAAGACTACAGATATGAGCTACCATGCTTGGGCTAATTTGTTTTTTTTTTTTTTTTTTGTAAAGACAGCTGTTTTATTATGTTTTCCCCAGCTTGTTTCTAACTTCTGGCCTCAAGCAATCCTCCTCCCCTGGCCTCCCAGAGGTCTGGGATCACAGATGTGAGCCACTGCACTTAACCAGGTATTTTGTTTTGTATGTTGGTTTCTTAGAAAAGTAATTTTTAACATGATATTGAGCCACCATTTCTATGAAGGTATGAGAGGCATTATAGTGGCTCAAATATTTCAGGCAAGACTGATTCGTAAATATAAATATATGAAATGCTCTAAATCTCATGAAGTAAAATTAACACTAAACTATTTTCTAACTCTACATTACCAGTAACAGATTTATTTCACTTGTCATGATGCGATACATTTACTTAGCAGGTTGGCATTTTCTAATGAAAATACAAATTTTACACCACTAAATAAAAACAGAAAGAAAAGCAAGTAAATAAATTTTATGAAGGGTCTAGGATTCTTGGAAATTTCACATACCCACTAAAACCTCCAGTGAGAAATGTCATAAAATATGTGATTAGTAGTAATATAATGATATATAACAAATTATTACAATGTGAAAATTTCCAAATATAAGAAAAAAGGCACATAAACATTCTAAAAATTAAGTAACAGCACTTTCAAAAAGTCTAATCCAGAGGCACCAGTGGGTCATCTACACATAGATTTATTTCATGTTGACTATCTGGATATGTATGTGTTCTGTTCTCCTTGTGTGAATGCCAGACGCTCGGGACCTGGTGGGAAAGGGGTGTAACAAAATGCTTTGTACTTTGAAGAGTAATGTTTAGGAGCCTAAACAAACATGCCATATGTTTTTCCATGAAAATACCCTTTCCTTGGAAACATTACAGATCTAATTTGTTGAAGACACATTGTACTTGCATTTGGGAAATATTAAGAAAGATGTATATACCCTCCTCTTTTGCACATTGCTTAAGGTGTTCTTTTCACCTCAAGCAATCAGTGCATAACCCACATGATCTCCAAAGACCCATTTACTCAGTAAAGGCAAGAATCATGCCTGTTTGGGGCACAACTCTATGCCCAGCACATCTCAGCTCTTAAATGGCATGCAGCAAATATTTTCTTAATATAGTCAGAAGTAAAACATTGAATGAATGAAGGGTCTTACTTTTAATAGTTTCATAAAATTTTTTGTGTTCAATGAAGTAATAATATAGATATATATAAAGCATTACAAAAATAAATACTTCTTATATAACACAGAATGCTAAAGTATTGCGACGTGGTAGACCATGAAGGCTTTAGAACTCTAGTGCCTTGTAGATTTGAGTTCCATTTGGAATTGAGAAAGCATCAACGCCTTGAACATGTCTGGGTTTAAATATCCTCATTTGCAAAAAAGGAAACTCAACCCTTCAAAGAGCTGCTGACAAGATTCCAACATATCATACAGGGTTTATGAAAGCCACTCAAATGGTAGACACCTTCTTCCCTGCGTTGTCTCTTCCATACCCATATGGAGGTTTTAAAGGAATGTCTGCCTTTCAGATACTCAACAAAAATAACTGACAAAATCAGTACAAAATTTGATTTTCAAACAGAATTTTTAAAAAACTGAAATCAATTTTAGAACATGATTCGGTCCAAACACATGTATGTAAATAGGAAATGTTTAAGCTAGCTATAAAAATAAATCCCTTTGAAGATATGCAAATAGAAATAGTTCATGTTTGCCTTTTCCTTGTTCAAAAATATTCAAATCCCCTTAATTGTTACACACTGATATAGATAACAAATTGTCTTCCTATTCAAAACAGCAACAACAATAATAGTAATAATTTGAAGAAAACAATGCATTTATCATTTTTCCTACTGTTTGAAAAGTCCAAATTGGATTTACCTTCTTCTAAGTGGAATGCTGCTCTTTCTCTTGATGTCACGAATTCAATAACTAAAATAGTTCAATCTCTCCTCGGGTTTTCAATCATTTGGTTTCTCTTGGTAAGACTCAAACTAATAAGGGCCTAATTAGGGTCTTTTGCTAATTTCATTTATTTTTGTATGATGATAATACCTCTGTTATAATCCAAAAGCTCAATTATGGTCTTATAAAATTGCTTTTTCAGAGAACATTTAGTACATAATGCCAAAATTCACCACTATATAGTTACATATTTGACTTTAAAATGTAGAAACTACCTTTTTACTTTACATGACATTGGATGATATCTTAACATAACTCTCTCATTTAGTTCCTTTTATTTTATTTCACTGGTGGCTAATTTTTTGAGACTTTTTCCTTTTGAAAAAGGAAATTATCTCCATAAGATTGCATCAATCCTTTCAATCTTTGTAAATCAATGAAATAACCCCAAATCTTCATAAAAGCCTTCAATAGCATTTGTTTCCCCCCACCCCACTCTCTTATTCAGTATATATTTTTGAAGGGCTCCTATGTGGCAGAAGTGTTCTGACACACTCAATAATTTTTTCTAACACTAAAGGGTTTAAAACTGATTGGTATACTATAACCAAAGACAGCATTTTTTTTAAAAAAAATTTCAGATTAGTGTGAAGGTACAAATAACTAGGTTACAAAGTTAGGGAGAGTCCCTGTGGTAGCTGTGACCTGCCCCCAGGAGGTGTGCCACATACCCTTACATTGTGCCCACTGGGTGGCAGCACACCAATCCCTCTCCTACCGCCCCTCTTTCCCCCTTCCCTTTCCCTCTTCCCCCATCTGGAGTTGGATTGAGTTTTTCCTCTTGTGTGGGTGTGTATTAGATTAAAAGACAGCATTTTTTAGTATTTTATAGAGCCATAAATTCCTCATGAAACATTAACGGTGTCTCCAAAATCAAATTTGTGTAAAAAAACAAAAGCGTTATTGTTATTTCCCACTTATATTCTGTCATCTCTATAACATGCAATTAGGTCAGGACATCTTATGCAGTCTTGTAAAAATGGCAGGCAATTAAGATAGAAGGAATCTAGGACTTTGAATGTCTTTATGGAGCTGACCCACCTGCCTACTCCAAACAAACTACCTTCCTTCAGCCTTGTATGTGAACAGGAACCCCACGGAGAGGGCGATCTGCTCTACCTGGGTGTTCTTGTTACTGTAGCTTAAGGTACCATGAGTGTGCTTACTAATTCTTCTTTTAAAAATTTTCTTAAATTTAAGAATGACACGAGTATACACATGAATTCAAATTCTTAAAGCTGAAAACTTTCCAGCTATGGAATCTTCATCTCCAGTTCTTGCTCCCAACTATTGCATTATGGTTTTTTGTAGCCAGAATGGCATTTCCTCTTTCCTTAACTGGAAAATTCCTAATGGTTAACTACTACATCCCAGAGGAAGCTTTTCCAATTCACTCAGACAACTTTTTACTCAATGCATTGAGTTCCTAAAAGACCACTTACTTGATAAAGGATCCTCCTATAACAGGACAGCTTCAGGGGGCATAGTTCAAAAAGCTTGAGAAAAATATATTTTGTTTAACTATACATTTAAGGAAGATCTTAGTGGTGCAGGAAAAATAATTCAGACTTAATAGTCAAGAAGCCCATATAAGGGCAGTGCCTGTGGCTCAGTGAGTAGGGCACTGGCACCATATACCAAGGGCACTGGCACCATATGCCAAGGGTGGTGGGTTCAAACCTGGCCCCGGCCAAACTGCAACAAAAAATAGTCATGTACTGGACTGGGACCATCTTTATTGCGTGTGGCTTGATGACCTTTCTGGAAAACATAAATCTGATTAGTGTAATCAGTAATAGGCAAAGGTAGAACAGCGTCGGGTCAGAAGCACTTATTCAGTGATGCTAAAAGAAAACCATATTAGGATTTTTCT
>CAUYRH010077807.1:0-72243 GCA_963574655.1 Perodicticus potto
TTCTAGAGATACTTTGCTAAGGAGAACATGTTCCAGCCCCATCCATGTCAATATGAAAGAGGAAAAGTCACCATCTTTCTTTAAGGCTGCATAATATTCCATGGTATACATGTACCAAAGTTTATTGATCCATTCGTGTATCTGCTTGTAGCCGCCGGGCTTCTGCTGGGCGGCCCACGGCGGGGGACGCTCCTGCTCCCGGCAGCTCCCTGAAAAAAAAAATTCTTAATGCCTTTCAGATTTGTATTGCACATAAGCCTATCTTCATTTAATGTTTGCATTGGCTCTTGTACAAGATAACTTCTGAGAAATTAGGTTGGGTGAAATTAACACATACAAGGCATAAATTCATCTTGACAATTAAAAGGCAACAGAAAGCAAGTTTTCGTTGATCACTGTTGCCTCATAAAAAGAGACGTTCTAAATAGTTCCCCAAGTCTCCAAAGCCAAAGAAATTCATCAGCCATGAAAGAAAAGTAGCCTTCATGGGACAACAAGCCAACTTAAAGTATCTCATCACTTGGGAAGAGCTCAAGTCTAAACTTTGACCAGGAGCAGGCTAAGAATTTGGGACTGGTGTTTTGTCAAGTGAGAGAATGAGTCAGATGAAGAACGGTCAGATTTCGAAAGCTTATAAACAAAATCTATAGTTCCCACTTAACAATGGAGAGGGGAGAAATAGTTCAGGAATATATACTTTATACTTAACAAGATACATCTCCCACATAAGACCAACATGCTAAATGTACATGAGCAAAATTAACCCAGCAGTACTCTAGCACCATGCCAGACTCCTTCACTCATAAGAAAGCAAAATGGCAAAAGACAAGTCCACAAGGGCAACTGCAGAAGTGCATAAATATCCAAAGCTAGAGCTCAAAAAATGGTAATAGAAGCTCCAATGTCAATTCATCCAATCACCGAATAGTATGTAGATTGATACATTCATGTTTGCAACCACAGAGATAGAAAAGAACACACGTATAATTTCATTGGACAGATAAAAACATCTGGGGAGCTTTACTAAAAGTGTACAAAGCCCTCATCTTGCACACATAAGTCACTTTACAGTTTACATAGCACTTGCACATCCATAACCTCAGGAGAGTTTCCCACAGCGTTTTAAAGAAAGTAAAATTCAGGGATGACTTCTTCCTCTGATACAGCTGAAGGGTAGTTTGCTCAGAGGGTAGATGCGACTTGCTCAAAGTATGTGTGACCAATACAAGAAGACCTAAGACCACAACTCACATCAGCTAGACAATGGCAAAGTTTTCTGTTATCTTCCTACTTAGTTCACATTAGGCAGGAGTCTTGTGTGGCAAAGCACATATGCACTCTCATTCCTAACCCTCTAGAACCATATGTCCTTCGAATAATGTGAACGATAAAGAGAATAATCACATCCTCCACTTCCCGAACACCCAAATTTTCCAATATACTCTACCTAAGACCTGAAACATTTGGAGTTTCTCAGTACCAGAAAGACAAAATATACCTAAATAATACAGATTAGCATAACCTTATTTTTTATAAGTTTGTGATGAAAACACAGAATGTTAACAATTAGTAAGCCAAATCACAAGTATCTTGTTCTGCAGAAGAAAATTCTTTTTTATCTAAATGAATAAGTGTGCCCTGATGATCCATCATGTGGTTTTTAACCTTGCCGTTTCATTGGGCTTGGTTGTAATGGCCACCCTTCATCCATCCATTCACCCGTCCACCCATGCGCACAAGTAAGAGATACCTACTCGGTGCCCTGTGCTGGACAAGACCTTGGCGCTGTTCTCTAGTTCCTGCATTTTGTATCTTTCTCAGGAGCAGGCTGGACTGGCAAGCCTTTCTTTCCCATGTAACCTGTGAGACTCAGGTTCATATGATACTTGGCTGTGGCCCATAGTGGCAGGGGGCCTTTGGCACTTCCATTGAAAGGACTGTAGATGTCAGGAACAAGCTTAGCCCACATGGTGTGTATGCTAAAAGTACTTTCAAATAATTACTCATTTTATTTTGAAGAAAATAATCGCAAAGCAATGAAAAGCTGGATGGAAGGGCTTCTGTGTAAGTAATGAGTGTTTATTCCACCAGTTTTCTTAAAATTAGGATTGCATATCTTTGAGCCCTATAATCAAAACGTTGACAGTATACAAAGCCAACCTGAGTCACCTGTATGATGACCAGCTGAGTAACGTTTGGTTCTAAACCCAACCCCCCGTCACCATTCTCCTTTTATTTCTGCCCTAAACATCATATTTGTAAGGCAACATTATAAGTTTGTACAACAACTACAGTATGTATTTGTCACCTGCTGCTTTTGTTCTGCTGTCATAACATGCTTTTGTGCATGCATGTGTGTCTGTGTGTGTTTCCGTGTGGGCATGCATGCTCCTGCACAAATCTTAAGCTATGCATCAGTAAATCAAAACAAACCATGGGGAAATACATGAAGACGGTTGCGTGTGTACCTGAGGTGTATGAAAACACAAAGCCCTCTGCTGGGGACGATGAAACAAAGAGATCACTAAAGGCCAATTGTAAAGTTCTATTATTATTCTCACATTCTCTCTCACTCTCTCTCCCCTCCCACTCCTACCAACACACACACACACACACACACACGCACACGCAGGCACCAATTCAGTATGGGATTATATTTTTAAGTTAAATTCTGCCCTATGTACTCATAACTTTGCCCTATGTATGCTGGGGACTATTTTGCAACACAAATAATCTATTGAAGGATAGGAAGGGATGGAGGAAAAGCAGCACTTAATAATAAGCTAGGTATTATCCAACTGCCTAACCCGCAATGAAACAGACACAGCTGTGTGGTATTGTGAAAAGCAGAAGGTGTTTTGTGCCTGGCAATGTGATCACGTGATCTCTGTTAACTCACTCTATGCCAAAATATTGTCGAGTAGATATTATTACCTTTGTTTTACACATGGGAAAACAGACTCGAAGTTGGGAAACCTGACCAAATCACACAGCTAGAGGAGGCAGAGATGGAATTTGAATATGGTTTTACCCCTTTTTAAAACCAGGTTTCCCCCATTCCGCTAAAGGTCTCAACTTTGGCTATGAGGACTCCCTAGGGCAGGGGTCCTTAAACTATGGTCCGCGGGGCACATGCGTTGGTGTGAATTGTATTTGTTCCCGTTTTGTTTTTTACTTCAAAATAAGATATGTGCAGTGTGCATAGGAATTTGTTCATAGTTTTTCTTTTTAAACTGTAGTCCGGCCCTCCAACGGTCTGAGGGACATTGAATTGGCCCCCTGTTTAAAAAGTTTGAGGACGCCTGCCCCAGAGCGTCCATAGACTGAGTTCACGAAGACTAAGTAAATGCATAAAATATTGTTGGGACATTTCCTTTTACAATTTCCCCCTGGGGAAAAAAGGTAAAGGAGGTAAAGACTTTATCAGCTTCTCATAAAGGTCTAAGGCCCCAAAAGATGAATAATGCCCATGATTTCAACCCAGTGCTTTGAGGGCTGAGCGCCATCCTGACCTGCCTCCAGTGGCACTCCACACTCGCCTGTAACCCTGACATTTTATTTTTATTTGTTGTTTGTTGTTAGTGTACCATTATTGTGTACACATCTTGGTTGTGCTGCTAAACCCAAGTTTCTGAAAGGCAGAACACAATCTTGTCCGACTTCGTCTCTCACAAAACCACAGCACAGTACTCAGGTGAGAAAAGGTCGATTTTCTGATTTGGTGATAGAATGATACCTGCCCAAACTGTGGTCTTTGGTCGATGGTCATCTTTCCTCTCACCTAATGGGCTAACCTCCCCAAATCCCAGACTTGTTTCTGGACAACCTCTGGGCCCTAATCTTCAAGAAAGACATACACATCCAACACCCTTCCGTCTGTACCTTGTTATCACACACTGCATACACATATTCTTTTGATTATTGTCTAATTGCTTCAGACATGGACTCTTCAGTTCCCTGGGGGGACCCATTTATTTATTTAGCATTTGTTTAATGAGCACCTCTCTGTACCAGCTACCATGACAAGAATCAGCAAAAACCCTGTCATCTCTTCTTCTAACATTTTTGAATCCACTATCCACTTTAAAACCACATTATGCCCGTGGATGTGCTCAATACATGACAAATGAATGAATGCGATCAGCCTGATCTTAATACCGCTTGTGTTCTTTACAGTGGCTCAGGATAGGCTAATTTCATCCCTTCCATCTTTAGAAACATTGATTTTCTTGGAGACTGGAATGCTTATTCAAAATTAAAGGGTTTATGAAGCTTATAAACTAGTTTCAAACCAACTGATACATTTAAGAAGTAATTACCTCCACATTTATTAATACATTTGAAATCAGAAGTCAAAATCAGAATGCCATAAATGGCATTCGGAATTTACAAATAAACCAAAGAAATAGCCTCCTCCTCTGGCGAATGGAAGTGCAAAGCTTACAGTCCACTGATAGGCCATCGTGGGATTTCACATACCCAGGGAGTGAGAGGGACACGGGTAACAGTTGAAACTGCTTTTCCAGAGAATGAGAATAAGAAAAGGCAGCTGAGATTGGCAACATGAAGGGGTAGTGGAGCTTCCACTTGGCATCACTGCCTCGGCAGTTTAGGATGTCACCCAACCAACTGGAAAACTGGGCCCATTCATCTGGGAGGTGATTCTGTCAGTGGCCTTCCATTTTTCAAGATCTTTTCTTTCAAATACCACATAAATGAATAATTAAAGAGGCAATTGAAAATAAATATTTAGAGTTTCCCTAAACCATGTTCTCAAGGCATTTTTATCCCATTTAAATTTTAAAGGTAATTATATTGCCTACTGCCAAGAAAGTTAACACTAATTATTGGAATAAATAATGCTATACAAATTAAATAGCGATGCAAAGACAAAAATGCATAATGGCTTATTCAAAAGAGGAAGCACAGCACTGTTATTTCTAGCTCTGAGTACTATATCCTCTTGATTTATGAAGATATAATTTTTAAATGTCTATTAGTGAAACCCTTTTTTCCCTTCATCACTTAGACTCTACTATCAGACTCCATTAAAAAAAATTAACAGTAATCTTTTCTCAGCAAGGATCAAGGGTAGTTTTTGCTTGTTTTACTATATGGCTTTCATGTGCATATTGCTATAAGCTTTGGAAAGAAATGTACTTATGTAAATCAGATAATAAATTATGTTTCAACTGAAACCCACAAACTAAATCTGATATTTAATCAGTAATTTACTCTCAACTTGGTATGTTTTTTAATGTTCTCAAGCATCGTTATATAATATGTGAAAAATATTAACATGAATTTTGGCCAACTCCATTTTAGAGTTGAACCAGTGTTGACAAACATTAAATAACTTTTGGTTTTGTGTGTTGTGGAAGGCACGGGCATGCCATCTTTCAATTTTCTGAAACTCTGAAGGCTAATTTTCAGGCAGATTAAACAACACAGTACAGCTACAATTTCTTTTCTTTTCCCTCCAGGAGGTGAAATGAACATACTTATGTGACAGGGAGGCCTTTTCCTTCATAAATCAAAATATAGAATTTAGCTGTTGCTTTTTCATATGGCTAATATGTTTTCTAGAACTTCTCTCTGTATCTGTGAGTTCTGGGAAATAGCCAAGTTCCACAACACTTGATTATTTTTGATGCAAGTGCTCTCAGATGAAAGTTTCACCTGTGGCCTTTAAGGACTTTCCCATCCCTGAATGAGGAACGTGCAGGCTAAAAGCAGGCTAATGTGTTTCTATTAAGCCAGTTAGACCTGCTGGCTTTGCAGAGTCCTCTGAGCATCAAGATTCTCTCATTTTATAAATTGTACACTATCATCACCACAGTCTTGCTGCCACTCCCTGGCCCTCCACTCAAAATAATGACTCACTTTTCTCAGACTACTACATTTTCAAACAATGAGAGTTAACAGAATATAAGCTGTTCCTTAAGATGCTGATTAGTTTTTCTTTTCTTGTAACTGAGTGCTCAGATTTACAAGTGGAGAGTTCAAGCATCAATTCTGCAATTAGCTATGGCAGGACCCAAATTTGGTGAAACCTCTTCCTGCTGGCTTTTATGTTCTTCATTGCAAAAAGTGAGGCTCTCTGGTCCCCCAGTCTGTGCTTACAGCAATTTAAAAATAAGAAAGTATACAGAAGTTACAGAATGTTAAACAGTTCAGAACAGAGGAGGAGTAGATAAATTAAATCAAGTAAATGTATTATGATTAATTACCCTCCATTTGAAACACAGAATTGCAATTCTAGGAACTAGGAAGTGCAAACATGTTGTACACTCAATTCCTCTCCTTTCTCCTGCTTCTATTACTAGCAATTCATTCACCTTAATTGAAAGAGAATGACCAAGTCCACCATGGAATAGGGGGGCTGAATCAAACGTTTAATTAAGGTAACAATTTATACAGACAGCCAGTCAGAAAAACCCTACACAACTCTACTCAAATTGAAGGACGTGATTTCTCCTTCAATATTCTATCCTGGAGTGTGGGGAGGAATGTTGTGGAGTGTAAAAGAACTCTAATTGTCCATTGTTGACATATTCCCTATGCAGACAGCTTCAGTCTAAAGAAGAAAAGAATCAAGAAGGATCATGGCAAAATCCACAGCTATCACTACAAGAGAAATTAAACTAGAAATGTGTTCATTTGACTTCAAAAAATTACAAAATACAAAGCACAATTTCATATTTACTATATAGTAAATCTAAGAGAAAATTGTCATTTCTACTTCTGTGATTCCTGAGAAAGTATTCAATATACTTTCTCATGTTCTCTAAAGTACTATAAAATCTTTATGAGGTCTAATATGAATTTTTAAGTAGTAAACCACAAAGGCCATTTGTAGGAAGTAAATCCTTCACTGAAGCATAAGGAAATAATCATGATTTTTTTGTACATAGCTTGAACACAAGAAGCACTGTGCAAACATAAATCAAATATCATGACATTCAACGCCTACATCATGACAGCATGACAATAAAAAAGATAAAAGGGAAAACTTACCTGTTTCATGAAGATCTGAATGTGAAAGAAAGGAATCTTGGGTAATAGTGTCACCATCCACCGCTTGTCCAAGCTAGAAACCTCAGTGTCATTTTAGATTCCTCTCTGTTGACTTCCTCTCACCGGTTCATCTAATTAATCACTGAGTCCATTGAATCAACCTTAATAATCTTTCTAAAAAATTGTCCTACTTCAAATTGTTAGCATTTCTGGTGTGTAATATTTCAGCATCCTGTTCAAGGATCTTTTTTGCCTCAAATCTCACCAGTCCCATCATGCTTGCTACTCCCTTTCCTTGAATCCCCTGTCAATCCTCCTGCCCGTCAATATGACTTATCTAAAACATCATCTGCCATGTTTATATTTTATACATTTTAACGGTTTAGAAGGTTCCCTATCCGTAGAGCTGGCACCAAGCCCCAATCTTCCTGACCCATCTAACTCCTCAAACACAGCAGTCATTTGGGTCTACTGACTACCAGGAATCATCAGGCACTTTTACAACATGATATGGTTTAACATTGTTGGAAATGCCACTAGTTCTACTTCTTCACCAAGAAAATTGGCAATCATAATTCAAGAGCCAGCAAGCAACGTCCCATCCTCTTGAAAAAGCTTTCCTAAATACCTCAGATACATATGCTTTTCTCTCTCTCAGTCATTCTCTCTTTGATCACAGAAAACATCTAACACTCTGTACCCTTTGATTGCACTATTGTACACAGCTATGATTTAATAATAAAGAAAATAAAATGAAATAAAAATAAATAAATAAAAACAAACAAAAAAAATCTAACAATATTCCATTATACTTCACTGGGACTTTTATGGTTTTGTTTCTGTATCCCCTGCCTTAAGCTACTTAAGATAAGGCAGCATGTCATCATCCCAGTTTTTCAGCTCTTAGTATAGTATGTGGTACACAATGGGCATTCAGTATAAGTTTGTTGAATGAATGAATGACTATCTAGATGGATAAAAGAAGATATGGGGTCTTGCAGGTATCGTTTTCTAGCAAAGCTTTCTAGCAATGCATATGATAACATTTTCAAAGCTAAAATATGTGAATTCATAATATCAAACTTAATGTGAACAATCCAAAAATTACAATGGTTTGTTTGGTTGTTTCTTTGTTTTTTATATTTCTCCTTGGGCCAAAAGGTGCCCTCCAGTATTGAACAAAACCACTTTCTTATTGATTTATCATAGGTGGATTGTGAGTTCAGACTGAGGTATCTGATGTGGGCCTTTTTTATCCATCAACCTTCACTAGAAATGGATGTTAGATCTTCCCATTGTCCCAAAGATCTGAAGGCCATATTCGTTCAAACAAATGGAGAAGAGCTGCAAAAAGTCTGGAGACCTCAACACAGAGGGAAGAACACTTGGTAAGAGCCCACTCGCGATGAACGTACTGGTCAGATGCCTGAGGAAGGCATTTCTGAATGTCCCAGAGGAAATTACTTCCCTAATCAGTTTTTATCAAAATCTGGATGAACTGGGGGATCCTAACAAGCAGAGGAAGGTCAAAGACAGGTTTATTCTACAGCCAGGAACAACCCCTTGATCAACTCCAGCCGTCATCATTCAGATTGTATTGCATACAAAGAGTGACCCCTGAAACTCTACAACATGGCAGCTATATCTCCCAACACCAAACTTTTCGTTAAATTGCAATGTAATTGTAATATTTTTCTATGATACCTACTTTCGCAGTGAGTTGTCATCATATCATTATAATATACGAAATACAGCCCTTGAAACCCCACTAACTTCCAAGGGTTTATGCTGCTGTCCATTTCATCTGGCTGAGATATGACCTCTTTGTCTTCTTTATCAATCCAAGTGTTTCTCAAAGCCTTAGCTGAACCTCACTTCTTCTTCAGTGCCTTAACTAAGTAGATCCTTTCTCCTATTACTCCTTCATTCTATATCTCCTTGGAATATAAATATTACCGTGGATGCTGGGGAAAACATTCAGAAAACGCCGAGAAAGCCATCATTCTCTAGCCTCCTCCCCCTAGAAGTCCACTGGCTCTCCAAAGAGATACATGGACACCTGACACATAGGTGTATGCAGACACATGCACAAACACCCCCCACCCATTAGCCATGAGGAGCCTGTACGGGCTGCCACAGAACAGCAACACTTTCACCCCATTTAACTCAGAGTCTCCTGCTACACCAAGAAGACTTGCTCTTCTAAGATCCTTATAAATTCCAATCTCCTCACACCCAAGTTGAATACAGACTTTTGTCCTTCTGATCCATAAAGGATACTAGAAACTAAATTTGGTTGGGCCCAGGCCTTCTTTTCTTCTCCCTAGATAAAATGATAGGACTGCCTTCTTTTTAGTGGATATCTCTGTCGTTGATTCTTTTGTATTCTGTGATTCTGGACCAAGCCAGGATATGCCAAAGGTTTCCTGCCCAAGGAGTTCAGAAAGTCCATTTCTAAGAAAGCAAAAGATGAAATGACCTTCACTTCATGAGTCACTAAGGAAAAAGATCCTCCTGAATGGAGGCTGTGATCTGTAGTGTTGAAGAGTATTAATCCTGGGTGCCAAGCTGTCACATCCACCTGAGTGTAGACCTGGAGGAGCCTTTCCTTCAGTGGTCAGCTCCCCCTTGACTACAGACTCCTCTCCTAACTCCAGGGTTCTGCTTTCCACAAACTGCAAGACTTACCTCCCTCCCCTCTTGACGTGAAGTCATCTTCCTGCTACTGACAGCCACAACAAGCCTCAAGAAACTAACATTCTGATGCTTTGTTTGGATCCCAGGGGTCGGCAAACTAAGTTTTTCCAGCCACATCCAGTTCATTGCCTGTTTTCATATGGCCTGCAGGTTCAGAATATTTTTAACACTCTAAGATGACTGGAGGAGAGGAGACTCTTTCATGACACATGGAAATTCAAGTTTCAGTATCCATATATCAAATTTTATTGGAACACAGTCATGCCCATTCATTTCACATACTATCTTTGGTTGTTTTCACTCTACCGCGAGAGAGTTTAATACTTGTGACTGACCACATACCCCATAAAGGGGAAAATATTTACTTTACAGAAAAGGTTTATGCCCTGTATCTAGCTCATAAGTCAACTACACTAATTATTTCTTTTTCTCTACTACATCATTGCAAAGCAACTTTATACTCAATGTACTAAAAAAATTTCTGCACAATTATAGTTAAATAGTTTATACCCAGAAAATGTCTTTCACACAGGCAAAGTCAAATTGAAGAGCTTCAACCTAATTTGACCCAGAACCACTGTGGAATAAACCTACAGTCAGTTCTGAAATGAGGAAGTCCACCTCCTCGTAAAGAATGGCTTGAGCGTTTCACAATGGACACTGCCTGGCCTCCTTCCATTCCATCTGGGAAGTGTGACAAATGATCTCTTTGGGTTGAATACTGTCCCTCCAAAATTTATATCTACCCAAACCCTCAGAATGAGACCTTATTTGGAAATACGGTCTTTGCAGATGCAAGTAGGTAAGGATGTATACATGAAATCATTTAGGATGTAGGGGGAACTCTAAATCCAATGACTAATGTCTTTAGAAGAGGACACAGGAACGCACACAGAGAAGGGCATATGAAGATAAAGACAGAAGTGATGCTCTCACAAGCTAAGGAATGCCTGGGGCCACCAGAAGCTATTTAAGATCAGGAAAAGATTCATCCTTTGAGTGTTTGGAGGGAGCACAAAACCTTTCTGGACTTCTAACCTCCATAACTATGAGAAAATAGAAAATAAATTTCTCTCCAGCTGTTAAATTTCCTTTCTTTCTTTTCTTTTCTTTTTTTTTTTTTTTTAGACAGGGTCTCACTCTGTTGCCCTGAGTAGAGTGCTATAGCATCATAGGTCACAACAATCTCAAACTCCTGGGCTCAAGTGATCCTCTTGCCTCAACCTCCCAAGTAGCTGGGACTATAGGTACCCACCACAATGCCAGGCTAGTTTTTAGTAGAGATGGGATTTTGCTCTTGCTCAGGCTGGTCTCAAATTCCTGAGCTCAAGCAATTCTCCTGCCTCGGCCTCCCATAGTGCTAGGATTACAGGTGTAAGCCACCATGTCAGGCTTGGCTGTTAATTTCTTAAAAGCCACCCAGTTGATGACACTGTCATTACAGCTACAGGAAACGTATCCTAATTTCAGAGTCCTGTCAACTTTCCAAATGCCTTTCACAGCTACTTGGTTCATTTATTCTCACAGAAATTTTCTGAAGTACACAGTCTATGGATGATCTGAATTCTTTTGCTGAGGGACAGTGCGACTCACTCACTTTGTATCTATGAATAAAAGGGACTGTGCTTGCTCTTTGCTACCTACTCTTGCTGTCTGTTGATCCTAAGTAGATTTAAAAATTGATCTATTTGTGAGGCCTTGAACAATTGGGGGAAGTCTGACTCCCTCTATAGCAATTACTTTCATGCCCACTTCTTACTGATATCTTATTTATATCTAGGGTCCATTCTGAGGGTGGTTGTGTTTCAGCCACAGGAATCCATATTTTAGCTATATTGTCTAAACATTTCTGCTAAAGTCATCCTAACAAAGAGAGAAAAATGCAGAAACTTTATGAACCAAGAAAAGGTCCACTAACAAGCTGAATCATGTGTTACTCATTTAGGAATATTGCAAGAACACTACTTCTCACCATATTTGTAAATGAAAAACACATGACCGTAACCTGTAATACCACAAGAAAAATTGCTCTTTTGGTGTGTTTGGCCCCAGACTTTTGAAACATGAATCCGGCAAGAGAATTTTAACTTAAGCTGGATTCAGCTCATTATTCTCTTGCCCCTTATATGCCAGTAGAGAAGCTGCTTTTAGAAAATTAACCCACATATATGCAGTAGCATACTGTAAGCCAAATGCCATCAGGAAAATGGCACTGAAAGGCTTGGGTTCTTAGTCTCAGCATGACCAATTGCTGGCTGCGTGCCTTTAGACAACTGACCTTTAGCCTCACTGTGACTATGTTTCTGCATCTGTGATAAGGGAATGATGATAATCTCAGATTCTATTAGGACTGGATCAAAATAAGATAAAGTCTGCTAAGGCATTTGTAAACTATAAAATATAAAGGTAACAGGTGTTTGTTATTGTCACTTACATTATAGACTCTATTTGGGAATCAAATTATAGGACATTTTTAAAGAACAGTTAATTAAAAATTATTTCCCTTCACATCAATTAAAAGAATACTAAACAGACTTATAACACTCATAAAGAGTTTTATAACTCATCTCTAAAGCCCTCTGCATTTACTATTTGGATTGAATCAATATAGTTATATACCTGTCAATTTTTCTTATTCTTTAATGCAGAATGAGCGCAGTCTTAACTTTTTATGACTGGCTCAGAAAGAACCGAACTAATCAATACATCCAGTGATAACAAGATGATTTGAAACACATATAACAAAAGCTGATCACTTTACTGTATATTGAATCTGCCTAAGTATTTTCCTAGAACTAATGTGAAAATATAAGTTGTCTATCTTTCATTATTTTAGTGTGTGGTGGCAAAAGGATTAGGAGGCTATTTGAATGTGTCCACAGCTTGGTACATTATAGGGAAAGGCAGCATATAGCTGTTACCTTTCTAAAAAGTTGAAACTATGAGTATCCAAGCTAAATTGCTAGTCAAGCCTGAAAAAGGTTCAACTGTGGTTCACCCATATTTATGTAGTCTTATAAATTCCCTAACTACTCTGAACGGGGGTAGCGAGAGGTGTCCAGGCTGTTGTAATGTGAGTGCTACTAAAGGCTTACAGGCAAAGAAGTTACTGTACAAACAAGTTGTGTTTGGGCTTAACCAAGGAGGAGAGACACAGACTCTGAAATTTACAGCTGGAAGCAACCTCACAAATTGGCTAGTGTAATGTCATGTGACAAGCAGCCTAACGAGGTAAAATCACTGTCTCAAGTTCACAAACCAAGTTCAGGCCAGGAGTGAAACCCACATTCAAACTATGCTTTGCAATATTTCACACATTGCCTCACATAAAGATTTACTTTCAGCTTTCTTTTGAAAAATCATTCAAATTATTATCAAATAGCAATGGTTTAAACTGCATCATTATTAATGATGACTTAAATGTATAGAACATCACAATTGAAGGGTTGTTTACTTTTTTACAAACTAATAATAAATCAATGTTTTGGTTTCTTTCCAACCATAAAAACATTTAAAGTGACAAGGGATTTAAAAGTAAAGAATGCCAACTCAGATGCACTGTAAACAAATCCTCTGACACACTCAAAAATGGAATTTTGAAATCACTGACACCGTTTCAGGATGCTGATGGCTAGAATCACTTACATATAGCCTTAGAAAAGAAAAAAAAATATGAGAAAGGATAGGACTTGAACAGATAGAAATAAATAAAATCTCAGGCCTTGGCATACTCTTTAAGAAGTCTTCTTTGAGATCTGTCTCTGAGTTTGACTAATGCTAGTGAGAAAATGGAGAGAAAGGGAATGAACGAAGGACAGGGACTCTAGGGGAAGGAGAACGTTGTGTTGAAAGAGCTCTCTTTGCAAAAGTGCACTAAGGAAGAGCTGGTGTCTACAAGGAAAGAAATGACATGTGCTTTCTTCATAGAGAGTAGAGAATAATCCTGAGATGGCTCAAAAATTACTGCTTGAATTTCTGAGGGCAATTGGCTTGAGAGAATTCCTAGGTCATCTGTGAAGCCAGGGACAGTAAAGTATCATCATGCTCTGGCTGCCACGTAGCCTACACATCCAAGATAGCTGACAGTCTGGCTTTCAAGCCTGATCTCACTTCAGTCCTACAAACCCTCAGACAAACTGGTCTATCCTCAGAATATCCCTCGTATTTTTTTTTTTTTTTTGGATTGCCATTCTCTGTTGTACACTAACAAGCACATATATGAACTTACTTCCTGATTCCTATTGAACTATTCTAATGCCACCTAGTATTCAAGGCCAAGTTGAAAATCTACCTCCCATTTGTTCTCTGTGACACCCTGCCTTGTTATTCCTATGTGTTGATGCCTGGGAAATCAGCCCTACTATTATGAGAATGATCTCGGTGTCTCCTCTTTAGGACATCTGTCAAAACCACTGAAATATGGCAGTCTTAATTGAATCATCTCCTAACACCTCTGACCTCTCCATTACAAAGAATTCAAGCCTCCTTGTTTTATTGATATCTGTTTCAGATGCTCAGTTGGGGTCACTTCATTTAGCTTAGAAAGACACTACTGTTAGGGGGCAGATGAAGAGATGTCATAAGGAAATCAATTTGAATACCAAAGAGACCAATGAGTTGGGAGAGTCAGTCAAAAAGAATAAACAAAAAGCAACCACCAGGGGATGGACTGGCAGAGGGGAAGGTGCAAAGCTTTCTGGATTCTACACATCCATTGAACAAATAATAAGTTCAAGTGTCTTTTCTGGCACCCTGAACGAGTAAAGACTTTCAGAGTTGCTTTCGTTCATTCTTGATGGGGTTGAAACTAGGCCAGTTATAGCTTTGGATTGAATATTTTTTTCCCACAAGAATGGATCAAAAACTAAACTTGTGATGTACAAGTGAAAAGTCAGTAGCATAAGTTGCATATAGCAGCTAGATGGCCTTCCGTTCTTTGAAGGTGCTGCCTCTGTCATTTATGTGTAGCTGAACAGATAGATCCAGAACACCAATGGTAAGATCCCAGCATTCTCTGTAGTTCTCACTCCAGGGACCAGAGTTTACTGTATACCCCACAACAAATAAAGCTAATTATACTCACAGCATTCACTGGATCAGGCATAAAACATAACAAGCACAGTCACAAATGTGAGCAATAACTTTACTGCTGGTTGGTAAGGCTAGCCACTAAACCTGAAGAAAAATCCTGCATCAGTTACACTAAATGTTTCTAAGAGGCTCCAAGTTTTGAGGTAACTGGCGCCTCCGATACCTCAGATTGCAAGCAAGAGCAGGTAAGGCAAATGACCCTTCGTGGTGATGACACTCCACACATTAGTATTGTACTTTCAACAGCTTATTGACGAAAGATAGAGACATTTAACATGTGATATTAATCTTTTCATTTGCATGCAATTATTTACTTGCCAAACAATCCTAATAATAGGTTGTACCAAAATGCCAAGTGGTCTACACAAGCATATTTTTATCTGAAGGTAAAAATAAACAAAAACATCTGTAAGGAAATCATATGTCAAGCTACATTTATTAACAAACTCATTTCCTAATAAAACAGCATCTGCAGGCAACACTCAGTTTCTCCTTGCTATAAATAGGACTTTTACTGTCTTCAGACACAGTTCCCAGAAAGTTCTTCCGTACCCAATTGCAGAGCACAAAAGTTCTTTGTTTATTTGTTTGCCTGGAATGTTAACAAATTCGGTAATATGAATTTTTTAGAACAAACAAATTATTTGTTAAAACGAAATCCCTAAATTGAAAAGCTGATCTTTTGCAATGAAGTTGGTTAGACTCCTAATATTACTATCATTGACACAGGAATCTAAGAAGCATAGGGATGTTTCAAGGACAAGGAATAAAAGCCTCCCTGTTATACACGCAAGTATAGACACATAAACTTGGACAGACACACTCACACATCACATTTCAACAAAGATTTGTGACCTCTTAATCCACAATATAATCTCATCTGCTTATTTGTATAGTTAAGAATGCTGTGTGTTTCCTGGTCATTCGATCCATCCTGCTCTCTCCTGTCCCTAAATACATTTCATTAACTTACATGTAAGCCTCCTGTCACTAGAGCCAGAGAAAGAGGTGAGAATTCTCAAGGAAATACTGTGATTGCTCCATGGATAAGCCTTTTTGGTAATAACTCTAAGCAATGCTAGCACTCATCAAAGATGGCTACACTGACTAGGGGCCCGGAACCGCATGCCTGGAACACTCGGCGCCAGGAACTGGGGCTGAATTCTACTGTTAAGTGCTTTTGAAAGTGCATCAAGATTTAATAGGGTGAATTTTCAGACTTGGTCAGAGTTTTAGCCACATAAATTCCATTAGGTTCAAAGAACCATAATGTTCCACCCTGGCTATATTTATGACCACATTTTAATCTTCCCCCTTCTATGCGCTCCTATTGGGCTGTCTAACTCCTCATTTCCTTTCTTCCTCTGTTTGGTTTTCATACTGGCCTTGAATTCTAAATATGCCCCTGACTTTAGGACCCTAAACTTCTCTCTACCCCTCTTTCAAATCCTTTCTTGAGACCTATATTTTAAAATAAATTCTTCCTTCACTGATATCTTATCATGACAATTTTGCAGCTGATCCAGTGTTCACACAAAGCTCTACCACAGTCTATTTGCACCATCACCAAAGGCTACAGGCACATAGGTTGCTCCTTGGACCATCATCTCCAGAGTTGACGAGAACTCTGATTGTCTCTGGAAATGTACCTCTCATTGGTGTGCCAGTGCACTGAGAGAATCTAGGTGAGTGAAACCACGGAGTCGGTCTGAATCGAGGTCAGCCATTTTGTGACTGTTTGAGAGAGAGGAATACAACATGGAGTGGACCTCACTGGGTCTGGGATCTGTCACTCCACTAATGAGGCATAGAAACAGAGTGACAGACTGCTTTATCAGGCAGTGCTGTTTCCAGACCAGTCCCGGCTGCATAAGGAGGGAACAACAGTAGAGACCACAGCAAGAGAAGGGATAAAAATGATATCTCCGCCTTTCATTTTACTCCTCTCCTTTCAAAGAAGATCTCTCTCTCTTTTTTTAAGTATTAAAAGCCTGTATCCAGTAGAAATCAGGACTAGGATTTCTCAATGACTATATACTGTATATATGAGCAGGGCAGAGTCAGAAACAGGTAGAGTACTATGTAAAACACACAACGGATGGTGGATTTTCTAGCAATTATTTCCCACTGTGTGCATGTTATCTGATTAACATTATGGCTTGAAAAATGTAATCAAGTAACCATTTTGAAATTCATTCATTCAACAGACATTTATTGAACATCTACTATTTGCCAGGCATTTGCTAGGCACTTGGGATACAGAGAAGAATGAGATATCCCTTGCCCTCAAGGAGCTCACAGTCTAGTAGAGGAGACAGACACGGAAATGAATCTCTACAACACAATGAAGTAAGTCCTAATCAGGGCGTATGCAAGGTGCCAGAGGCGCCCAGAGGAAGGGGTTGGTAATTAAGCTGGAGGCATCAGGGAAGCTTTCACACAGGAAGCGACAACTGAGCAGCCCTGAAGGAAGAATAGGACTTCACTAGAAAGACAAGGGTGAGCAAAGACGTTCTAGGCTGAGGGGACAGCAGGCAAAAAAAGCAAGGAAGTGTGCATGACAGTGAACAACAGGTAGTTCTATGTGGCTGCAATTTCATCTGTGTATGAAGAAGTAGTGAAATATGAGGCCAAAAAGGGACAGTGAAGGCAGACAGGGAAGAACCTCGCACGTGGAACTAAGAAGTTGGGACTTCTTCCTGGAAGTGATGAGAAGGCGTTATAGAATCAAAAGCAGGAGGATAGGACGTCTCCCTCACTCCGGTCCCTCCTCTCTTCCAAACCATGTGCCAGCATGGAGGATGGTTTGGAAGCGGGGGACCAGAGTGAGGGAGCCCAGTGAGGAAGGGCTCTCGCAGCAGCCCAGGCATGTGACGCTCGCTGGCAGGTGGAAGGCAGTGAGGGTGGAGAAGAGGTGACAGACTGGAGAGCCATTTAGGAGGAAGCTTGACAGGACTTGATGAATGATGATACAAAAAGCAAAATCGCCTCAGAAATGAAATGACATTAAAAACATACAACAGAAAATACCCTCAACAGCCCCAGGCCTCCCTCCCTCTGGATCCCGGCATCCTCTGGACTCCCCACATCTGCAGAGGGTGAATTAAGGAAGAAGAACCAGCGGGCTCGCATGGCCAGACTTCTCTAATTCAGACAGCACTAACTCAGCATCTGCACAACATCAGACTGCCTGACTGCCACTCCTATGGAGTAAGAATTTCAACCTACTTGCTTCCTCTGTGTCTTTTCAAGCCTTGATTCAGCAGTACAGGAATCCGATCTAAAGGCAGCGGCTTCTTCCAATCAAGTGCTGGAGGTGCAGAAGACAGCTGCTGACATGGTGGTGTCTGAGGGGCAGTCCCTCATGTGACCCCCACCCAGGGGCCACAAGGCCTGGAATACAATCATTAGTGATTCATTCCTTCCGGAGAGGCTTTGGTCCCTCCGAACTCCTTTTTACAAGGATCGATTCCGGAAATGGGTAGGATGTTTAGTCATTCTAAACCCAGAGGGACTGTGGTTGGTCACAATACCTTTTGCTTTGACAGAAAGGATGGAGGTGGAATAAGAGGGCTATGCAGGAACCTGCTGAGGAAGCCGATGCAGGAGGGAAGATCAGGGGTAGAGTAGATAACACTGATCCAATGAATTGCTCTGCCAGTGCTCAAGAAACTAAAATTCTTAAAGAATGCCTTCCACTTTAGGATCCAGTAAGTCACACTTGTTCATTATTATACCTTAAGGAATGCCTACATTGTCTGTTTATAACATGTTATTGGCTAGCAAAGGCCTATGGTGACTTGCAACTTTTTCATGACCCTTATACTCCTTATGACCAATTAAAATCTCAAGTGTATTTAATTTGTACATATTATTCCTACAAATACTTTTTCTGAAACTATTTGGTAACTCCAACTGTTCATTCACTCAGACCGACCTTATCTTTTGTCATTCCAAATTACAAAGATTTGACTGTATTTGTAGAATGTTAATCAGTCATGTCACAAGTGACAGAAGATCAAGAATCAGACTCTGACCTTGAAGAGTCTCATATATGGTTCAGTAGGTAAATGAGAGCTGCTTCTGAATACTTGATTAAGAGGTTAGAGTAGTGAACTAACGAAAAAAGAAAGGAAAGAAAATGAAATAAAACAAAACTTTAAAAATTACTTACTTCACTTGTTTGAAGGATCGTGAACTTGGGTAGTTTAGTCTTTGAATTGGCTGCACTGGGTTTCCCATCCAAGAGTGATCCAAATGACAGATTCCCAAAGCTGTTCTCGAATTCAATGGAAGGTTTCAGTGCTGGAGAGATGTCAGGTGCCTGGTCCTGCCCATCCATGGGTCTCACATATGCAGTTGGCTTTTGCTGCCCCATGCTTGTTTTGCAGTAGAGCCCTGGTGGGAAGTTTTGAACTGAAAGGCCACTGCTGGGAGCTAATAAAGAGGAGGCCACTAGGGGAGACCCAGGCGCTTGCACTGTAAATTCAGATTCTTCTGGTGAGTTGGACTGAAAGATTTCTTTGAAAGCATCTTCTCCACTAGACTTGAAGCTACTGTCTTCCTTCACCAGTGGGTTTGACTCTTCGACTGCTCCAACTTGGGGCTGTTCAGCTGGGTAGACAAAGAAGTCTTCCAGTCTGGTTTGAGGCTGATCCTGTGTCAAAGTCTGCATCTTGTTTGGCTGACTACTAGCTTGGCTTGCTGGTATAGTGCTAGGATTGTGACTATCCCGTGGCCACTCCGGTTTCGATTTTCTGTTGCTGTGTATTAGAGTCGAATTCAGTATCACGACAGAAGGTGGAAGCATTGGTGCAGAGGGATGAGTATTATCCTGGTGAGCTGGGATCATTCGGTTCTTTTGTTCTGGAAAAAAGCTTGGTTCGTTTTTGTTGATGGGAGTCTGGGGCACAGAATTCTTTGGAATTCCCACTAGATGATTCTGATTAGAATGGTTAGTTAGCAAATCCTTCATTTCATCATAGTTTCCAAGCGTGTTCTGGACTCGGTTGGCAAGTGCATCACCTTTGTTTGTCTAAAATAACAAAAAGATGGGGGTGGGAGGAGAGAGAATGAATAGGTTTGTGTTTCCTAATGTTAATGTTTCAAACAGATGCTCTAAGTAGACTAGCATATAGGGTACTTTAAAATTGTCATGCTGCCATAAAATTTCATACTTTTCATGTGCTATGTAAGAAAAAAATCAATAACACTATTGAAAGAGCTTCTTGGAATGAGCAGGCATGATTAACATTTGTGTACTCTCTAGCCTGTCCTTAAACACGCTTGCATATCAGGAGACAGTATTAAATTGTGTCATTTATTAACTTTATTAGAAAAACAATTTATCTGAGGTCAGATAAGCTGAATTGCTACATTCTACATCATGATTAACTTCTGCTTACTAATCATTGGAATTATAATGGGATTTTCAACTTATGTATGTTTTTGAGACATCAGTCTTGGGACTACATCATAACATAGCAAAAGGCTTAGTCTGCTGGATAAGGAAGAGAGTTAAATGTGCTATCATGACTATAATAAGTTTAGAAAAGGCATGGGATTAAGCAACATCTAATTGAGCTAACTTATGAGTAAAATGAATCTAATTCCTTTTAATCAAAGAACTGTATAAATTACTGGTGTCTGCCTACATATTCTGGGGGCGATTGATGATTCATACTCATTTACTTTGAAATAGTGTGATTGTTCATCAACAGTGACTCAGGCTCTCCTGTGTCTTTTCGATGATTTAGAAAAATTTATTCAAGAATTTAAGCTGTTGCTTGAGTAAGCTGAAATAAAGTCATCTTTTCAAAGCGGTGTTAGCCTAATGTGTAGGAGTTACAGAAACAACCAAATCATTCTATGGACTGTCAACATACCAGCTACACCATCTCCTGTAAGGTATACTATTGAAATAGCTATGATTATTTTTTAAATTATTAAGCTCCCACATGGGTTTTGTAATATAGAAAGCAAAGCTTTCATGACTAAAAAATTGGTGGGTAGCTGTATATTTGGAAATGACTTTGACAAATGCTCAGTTGGTCATTCTTGAAAATGACTTTTATTATTCTCTTTCTATACTAAAGAGGTTACCGAAATAAGCTGCTGAAGTCAGAAGGGCAAAGGACTTTTTTGTGCCTAGGCTGCACTATGCTGGTCCATGATATTACAAAGACAGAAGGCCAGCAGTACTGGAGGACCAAGCTGGCAATTGCCACTGGGTGGAAAGACACCATCCTATGTGGCCTTCAGGTCTCAGGAGCCACAGGTACATTTTCCATACAGAGGAGGGGATGATCACCTCCCTATGGGTACACTCTCCAGTAAAAGTAGATGTTTAACAGCTGAGGTTTTTCATGTGCCCTTAACACAGCCCAGTCTCCTGGTGCACACAAGGAATCTATCTAGCCAAGTCTAGTATCTCACTCTAAAACTAGGTTGTATGGCTGTGTCTGTTCTCTGTATGTGAAGATGGGAGAATATGCAGATGAATGGTGGGTGAAGTGCCAGAAATGCATGAAATCCCCCAAGGAAAGAAAAGGTAGAATGAGAAGATTGAGGTCAGGGAAGACCCTGGGAAACATCACCCTTTAAGACACAGAAAGAAGAAGAGGAACCAGCAAAGGATACCAGGAAGGAGCAATTAGAGAATGAAACCGGAAACCTTGGCCTCATTATTAGCACAATCTCCATATACCATGTAAAGTTTTTAACTCATAACATGTATAAAACCATAAAAGACACTTCCAAAGAAATAAGGGCAGATAGAGAAATATGAATCTTAAAGATTAAGGGGGAAAAGTATGCTAAGTATATGTTAAGGGAGTTCTGTGGGGGATGAGGATCTTTAAAGGTCAAATAATTATATGTGAATTCAAGTTTGCTTATCCACCGGTACATCTCATATTGCATCATATGTAACCTTGCTGCTGAACAAATGATTCAACAATTAACACATCATGTAATCCTTTGCTGAATAATTCCTCTGTTTTCAAAAGTACATTTGAAAAGCATATCTTAAAGATATAGATGAGTAGAAATCACTTTTATTCCCTAAAAGTCCCTAGGCTTGTCATTTATAATGGGAGAAATTATACTTAGCAAAGACAAGAATAAACTGCTTGTCTATAGCAGTGTCCTTCAACTGAGTTGCACAATGAGCCATTTGGGCAATAGCCAAAGATTACCTCTCCTTTCCATCCCTAAATTTCAAACAAAAATATTTCATTGTGCTGAGGACCCATCAAGAATCTGATGCAAACTTTAAACATTTCCAGGGTTGTTCTAGACTCAAACAGATTATGTCTTGGGTCAGATCACTGCCTAATGAATACTCATACCTGGTTATATTCAAGGATCTGACTTGACAAGGAGAAACAACAGCATTTCCATTTCATTTCCCATTTGAAATGCCTCCATTCTGCTATATGGCTTTCACAGAAACATAGTTCTGCCAAAGCATAACCTTGCCCCTACGTGTCCCAGAGACCACCACACACTTCAACACCCTCATCTCAATGTCCAGAGAGAAGTAATTCTACTCTCTTTAGGCTAATATCATCAGGAGCCAAGAACCTCAAGGCTCATTTTCTTGCAAATAACGTGGTCACATTCCTCTTCTTGTTTCAGCAGTAAATAGAAGAGACATTTTCAACTTGTCTCTCCCCGTGGAGAGAACTTTGTCTAGGCTTTAATACTCCCTCATTTCTGTTTACAATTACAATGATCTGAGTTTCAGATTCATGCTTAGATTTTTTTCCACACCTAAGTTTTAAAATATGCTTGAAATAAGGAGAACTAAACTGCTCAATGTCTAAAACATTGTCTACATGAATAAAATTAGAAGAAAACTGCAATTCTCTGAATTAGTCTAGCAAATGAACCTCCAACCATACAGTGTATATTGCAGTTTGATTTCTTTCCTTGAATAAAATTATGAGCTCTTAAAAGTCAGATACCATCTTTTGTTTATCTTTATATCACTAAAATTTAGTGCATGTCTGGCATATATTAAGTGTTCAATAAATTTTTGCTAAGTTAAATAGAATAAATCATAATTCATACCCTGAATATATCAAAATAAGGATTTGCAATGGTTTAGAGTCAAAGGTATGTAAACAGAAGGCAAAAGTTAGGCTAACTTGGTTGCTATGATTGAACATTAAATTGAACTTTGAGCTTCCTGGTAGTTAAGGCAAAAAAAGAAAAGCTCACAGGTTACAGAAATCTCTGTGATTGAAGCAAGCATATTCTATTTCATTAAATGAGAGGGATAGTTGCCTGATACCAATATGTAAAAAGGAAGTCCTCTCACTGGTTTGTTTACAAGAACCTTTGATAAATAAAAAAGACAGTTTTCTTGCACCAATTTTCTAGAAAATGCAAAGATGTTTTTCCTGTGGTTTTTTTTTTTATAATGATTAAAAAGCAAGAGCGTTACATTCAAGTCTAACTCAGGCATGTCTGCACACGGCCTTAGAGGTCTAGGCTCACGCAGTCCAGATGTGCAGCTTTCTTATACACTAATGAATAGGAGTGGGGCTGTTATAAGCTGGAGGAATGGAGGGATGCCACCTCTCTTAGATTAGCTTCCTCACAGAGGGATTATCTCTGAAAAAACCTGTAATAGGAAATGTAAAGCAAATAGTTCAAAGTTGAGTTCACTAGTGACAGTTTCTGAGTTGCTGATTGAAGGAAAACCCATATGCTTTATGTAACAGACATGCTGTGGCTATAAGAACGAATTACCACGGCCATTATTAAGACAAATACTGGTAAATTGGAAACCCCTCAGTGGCGCAGTTAGGCACAGAGGACCCACAGACATGGAACTTCAAGAAACCCACCACCTTTGTTTATGGCTGAATAATATTCCATAAAAAAGGGTGGTGGGCTTCTTGACAGGGAGGAAGAAGAGGAAAGAGGAGAGGAGGGCAGGGGATTTGTAAATTCTCACCTAATGGGCACAATGTAAGAGTAGACAGCACACCCCTGGGTGAAGGGCTCAACTACAACTTCATCGTTACCTAACAAATGCAAACAAAGTAACTATCACATGTACCCTCATGTTAATCTGAAATTAAAAAAAGAAGCCCACTACCATTCAACAATCACCACATCATTAGCAGTGCAGTCCAGGTCACCAGAGTAAACTCTCTGCCTTCCCCCCATCAGAGGTGGGAAATTACCAATCGGTTTTTAAGTTTCTCAAAATATAGATACAAGAGTCACTGGATAGAAAACCCAATGGGGCCTGAAATACATTTATACACATGTACATGATGTACTCTCATTATACACCATAGTAACTTCTGATTCACCCTAAATGTTCTTTTTCACCCTCCAGAGTCTTAGCAACCCTATTAAGGAGGAAGGTATTCTCGGCAATTTTGATTGAACATTATAAACACAGCAAAAATGAAATCTAACCATTTCAATCAATTATATGCTTCTTTCAATTTGGCCAGTTCTTTACTTCCCGTTCTAGATAATTGGTTGATTCTTTAAAGGTAGGCTCTGCAGCCATTATTTTCTAAGTAATCACAATTTCTCTATCATCAAGGAAATGCATTTTCCAAGTATTTTAAGGCATAAATTATATGTCTGGTTTGTGGCTCATGACTAACAGCACTCCTTCATTTAGGCTTTTTGCCTCTCATTACTTCAGGAAATGCAAACTTCCCTCAGTTTGCTTCTAATGCTATCTACAAATCAGTAGTATAATTTCATTGCAAAACTAATGTGCTAGGAGGCTATTGTACCACAGTGTATCTCTTTAATAAAAGTAGCAAGATAATTTGTTTTGAAGTTATTTATTTCTTTTATTTTATTGTGGTTAACATATGTGATTTAGTAACTCCGTTTTTTTAATTCTAATATTTTTATGGTTATTCTCTCTAACCTGTAAATTGCTATTTCTTTTTTTACTTCAATTATAATAATGATAATAACTTGAATTAATATAGTACCTTACAGATTTCAAAGCAAGGTTTCCAGGATTATTTTACTGGAGCCTTACAACAATCATATGAGTCAGCAAAGTATCCTGGCCTCCATCTGACCTCCACCTGCCACAATATTAATGAGTAAGCCACTCAAAACCTCTTTACACCCCAGTTTCCTCATTCTTGGTGAGCTGTGATGAACTATAAAATGTTATTATTACTACAATTATTATAATTCAATTCAGAAAGGAGAAAACTTCGGGTCAGAGAAATGAAGTTTCTTCCTCATAGTCATCTAGAAGGTCAGATTATTAAGTCTTGGGAGTTCCGGTCAGAGGATAAACAACTTCCTGTTTCAGGAACTGGGTGCAAAGTCTCGATTCCCCATGCACAAGGATACGAAGCTACACAGAAGCTAACTCACTTCTCTGAGTTAAAATTCCTCATGGGAAATATGGGGAAATGTGTACTTCAGTTGTAAGGACTGCACATAAACATACGTGAAGCCCTCGTGTGATGCCTGGCACACAGTAGGTGCTTGGTACATGCCAGTCCCTCACCAATCTCTCCACACTAACCAAGACCTGTCAAATGGAGTCATATTTTCAGGCACATTTGAAGACATCCTTTTCAACATCAGAACATAAACTCATATTTGAAAATTCATAAGCTTTACAGAGCCACAGAGAATTTCTACACCAACAACCAAATCTGGGGATAGTCATATTATTTTCAGTCTCACACTGGTAGATGCAAAGAAAAGAAGGGAAAGAAATCAGCCAGGAATATGAGAGATCACCACTTCTTCTGCCAAGAAAGGGTAGTAGGTCCTGGGGAGCAGTGTTCACACTGGCTAGTTTATAAATCACTGTTAGTATTGCACAGTGGATTGAGCTATGTTGTAGACTTCCTATTCTCACTACAACTGTAGGATAAAACTGTGGTATGTCCTTGTTTCTACTAGTGAACAGTAAGCCAGCTCTAGTACTTCTATTGCCACTGTCATGTCCAGATATTCCAAAGGTGTCCACCCCAGTCTTAGTCTGGGGAGCCTTTGGAGGTATCTTTGGAGCCTTTTAGAATCATAAAAGGAGAAAAGAAGAGGCATACTCCTCAACACTGTCTTGAGGAAACCTGAGCATGGACGCAGCCCAAAATTCCAACTGATCATGAAAGCGAGGGCAAAAGAAAAAGAATTACTAGATTAGCAAACTTTAGCATCATTCCTTTCCTTCATAGTTTTCACTCAAGAACAAAATCTCTTCCCGATCAAATAGCACCAATGAAACAAGCTACTAATCACACAAGAGCCCTGGCCCTGCACTAGATTAAAAGCTCCCATCCTTATCTTTACCTGATGTACCCTTACAGCACCAAGACTAATGTTTTTTGAGAACTTCTGACAATGTTGATAACAGGTTTCTTTAACTCCTTACTCAAAAATATACTACTAGCATCTAAAAATAAATATGTATCTATATGGCAGGCCTTATGAAGAAATGTGATTTAACTTAAAGGTACAAGACAATTAATTCACCATGACTTAAAATTATAAAGGAAATACTTGGGAGGCCGAGACTAGATGATCACTTGAGCCCAGGAGTTTGAGGCTGCAGTGAGATATGTCACACTACTGCACTCCAGCTTTGGTGACAGAGCCAGACATTAGCTCTTAAAAACAAAGAAAAACAAAACAAAACAAAATACTCTGAAGGAAGAATAAATTAAGGATTCTTCATCTCATAATAGTGTTGAGAATGGGGTGGATATTGAATTTTCAGAATAAAACCTTTGAGTAAAAGCTCATTTCTCTAACCCATCCAAAGATAAGATGTAAAACTTGTTTGGTTGTGCCTCTTTCACTTTGAGAAAGTACACGACACCTATCATCCTTTGACCTTGCCTCCATTTACGGAAGCCACAACTTCTTGCTCTTCTCCCAATCTGTCTTCTACTCTTCTGCCTTGTTCTCATTCTTATGTTCTGTTCCTGCCTTTCTCCGCATGGCTCCTGCCTCCTAACCTGCTCTACATCCTGTATTTTTGTTTTGAAATTTCCTGAGTACCTTGGTCCACTCAACATCACCTCTCTCTTCTGTATCTTCTCTTTACCCATCAATGTTGGTTCCTTTCCATCAATCTCTAAACATGCTCACATTTCTCTCCTTTAAAAAAACCCAAAAAACCAAAAAAATCTTCCTTTCATTTTTCTAATAATTCTTCCCTTCACTTTCTAACTTATCCTTCTTTCTTCCTTCTTCAATGCAAGATGAAGTCTACATCGATTGCCTCTCTTTCTTTGCTTAACTATTTCCCCTTTCCTCTCCAACCCCTGGCAGTTAGGCTTCCCACAAGGACAACCACCAACAACAAATAAAATGGCTCTCCCTATGGTCACCAATTATGCATTCACTGACAAATCCAACAGCCACTTTACAGTCCCTGCCTTTCCTGACCTCTTTGAGGCATGTAACTAGCAAATCCTTCCTGCATAAAATTTTTATTCCCTTGGTTTCTATTAAATGTTTCTTTCCTAGTTCTCTTCCTACTTCTCTGATAATTACTTTTTAGTTTCCTTTCCTGGCCTCTGCTGTCACCACCTATTTTACTCCTTAAATGTTGCCACTCCCCAGAATTCTCTTTTTGGCTCTCTTCTTACTCCATAATCTAACTCATTCTCACAGATTCCTCTGCCACCTATATGACAGAAACAGCTAAATCTCTCTTTTGACCTCTCTCAAGTGCTCCAGACCTGCATAGCCAATGCCTACTAGATAGCTCTCCCTTGCTATCCCATGGCTTCTCAAACCCAACAAGCTCAAAACTGATTTTTTTTTTCTATAAACACCAACCCTGTTTTTTTCCTGAACAGCTTCTTAATGATACCACTATCCTCTCAAGTCAAAAGCTTGGGAGTCTTTCATTCCCATCACATACTTCTCCCATCCAATTAGACAGTGAGTCCCATCATTTCACTTACTATACCTCAAATCCTTCCTTCCGTAAGCTCCCCTTATCAACTAAAATAGCTTCTGTATCTTCCTCTAGATTCCCTTTCCTCCAGTCTACTGCCCAAGATCATTTTTCTAAAATGTGTATCTGTCCTAGCCATTCCCTGACTTAAGAACTTGTAATAACTTCTCATCATGTCCAGAATTGTCTTCTAACTCCTTGAAGTGAGTTTGAATACAAAGTCTTCACTGACCTCTCCATTGCTATCAGTTAACCATTCACCATGCATCCATACCATCATTCGTTCATGATGACCTATGGCACAGAACCAGGAATTCCTTGGAAGTCAGGAACTGTTTCATTCCCTTTTGTAAACTAGTCTAAAACATCGATTAGCACACGCTGGATCTTCGATAAATGTTTGTTAAACTAATAATATATCTAAGTACACACATTCAAAACTAGTATCAAAATTAAATTGTTTGAGACAGGAAAAATGTTTTTTATAGATTATATTGTTACTGACAGATTGAAAACCAGTAGCTTAGGCAAGCTAAGTTTCTTTCTTAGGCTTACCAAATTTAGAAGGCACTCAAGTGACTCGATTAAGAACTACTTAGTTTCTCTTAACAGAGCAGCAAGACTCTGGTCTCAGTAGTCACCAATCCAAATAGCTTACTCTCTACCCCAAAGTAGTATTTGGGCCTATGCTGTCCTCCTTAACAACTTTCCTTTTCCAAAAGTCACCATCCATTAAATGGTTCTCTTTTAATTCACAACTCTTAAAATTTTTCTATATTGCTTTATTTCTTCCATCATTTTTGTTGCATTATAGAAAATTACAATGCTACAAAATTTCAATAAAAATCAACCAAATACCAGCAATTCAATAAAAATTTTCCATTATAATCTCTTCCTACTCATCCCTAATGTCCACCCAAATAGAAAGTTCAGGAGCAGTAATAGTAAAATCAGTACTTGTAGACACAGCAGTTTGATGGATATTGGAGTGACTTGCTAGCAGAATACCACTAGAAAATCAACCCAGCTGCACTATCAGCTCTGTCTCCACCCTTGTTGAGGCAATCTCCTAACCCATTATTATTAACCACCAGCAAAAACAGTTGGTTTTTTATTTATTCTAGAATGGTAATTTTAAAGGAGTATTAAAACCACTAAACAATTATTAACAACCTAAAATGTAAAAGTTAGGTAATGACCTTGCAATGGTTGGCACTGACTAGGAAGAGAAATAGACATGTCCACCGGCATTCTGATGAAGTCTTCAGGGGCTGCCTATTGACTATCAAACCAGTGGAAAGTCCCAAGGGTGCGTTCCCTGCTTTAGGAATTGTTAGACAGAAAGGAGTTCCTTGGAAGACTTGTGAAGTCTCACAAGTCTCTCTCAGATCTTACTGTGCCCCCCAAGGAAGATGGAATTTGTCTCTGAAGACTTCCTCAGAAACTTGCAATTGCCTCAAATATAGTTCATATTTCATTTGTAAAAGATATTCTTCCAGAAATGGCTTAGGTGCTTTAAACATAAATTACATGCTGATTAGTGAGTTCAAAATGTAATAAGCAAACTATTTTCCAGAGAGATAAATTACATACATAGTCGGCTACCTTGTAGGGCTCCCCAAAAAGATCAAAGCCTGAAGAAAAGAGATCATCTTCTTGCTGGACTTCTTGATTTCTCCGCTCCCATTCCCTTTTTTTAAGTGCACTACGGTCTTGTTCATAGTGACTGACATGAAAAGGAAAAGAGAAAAGGATTAATTAGTCATGTAAGTCATTTAAATCTTTGTTATCAATAAGAAGAAATACATGCAAGTCAACTTGGCACCCAAGTTGACACTGCACAAAGAGCCCAGAATTATTTAAAAACAAAAAACAAACAAACACTTATGGGGTTTAAGATCCTGACCAACTCTTCAGAATAGAGAAGCAAGCAGAAAGTTTCTTATTATAATTTATATTCATAACTATGCAAGTATAACAGAATCATTTTCCCTTGTTCTGATTATTATAAGCAATTACCTACTCCCCAAAAGTCAGTCCATTAGGCGGAAAGGTAGTGAATTAAAGTTACATTTGTTGCCAACTGCCTAAGGCTCAGAATCCACCAATGTCACAAATCCCTAAGTGAAAGGAATTATCAAAGTATGGAGCTGCAGATAAACTGGAATTCTTTCCTGAACCAGAGTTAGCCTGTTTTACTGGAATTACAGGAGAATTTATGGACCTTTTTGGAAGTCCGCCTCCACCAAAAAAAAATCACTTTAATGACCTGTCTTCTGATGGTGTATATCTTTTGTTTATCAGGATTTTCCTCTGCTTTTGATGTTAGCCTTTCTAGAAATAAGCATATACACTAGGAAAATTTAAATTATATAAATGTATATAAAATGCCCAGCAGGTACTGTATAAATGTAGGTCTCCTTTTCTACATCAATATTATTACCATGTTACGACTTAATTAGATAATTGACATGCAAATCAACATAATAGCTAAAGGAATTACAAGAGACATACTGATAAAAAAGCACAGTGAATAGGCTAGTTTTCTCATGAATATCATAACTTTAATTTACAAAATAAGAGCCTAGAGCATAAACTATCTACGCAGCTTAACTAGATGAAGTGTATGAATCATAACCATTCTCCACAGGAGTCCTTGAACTGTCAAATTCAAATTGACTTTGATAGCCTCATCTTCTGGATACATAATACTCATTTCTTCATTTTAAAAGAGTGACAACATTTATAGGATGTTTAAATGCACATTAAACTTTCACAGTACAAACAATGCCAGATACAGAATAACTCACTGAGCTACTCATGAGTAGGTTTAGCAAATGTTATTACTGTCTGGTAAGAGCAAAGAAAACCTTTAGAGACCTACCCCACATCTTGGCCCCGCCTGGTCAAGAAAAAAACCAAGTACAGACCCTGGAAGCCAGCCTATCATTTATAGTATAATCTCAGATGCTCTCCAGAGGTGTTTCACTTTTCTAGTGCCGTCTTTCATTTCCATTCACAAATTGAAACCAGAACCCCCACACGGCACTGTGGGAAGCACTAGAAAAGTGAGTATGTGATGAGTTGGTGAGTATCTGATGCGTCCAGGTTGGAGGTTCATATGGAATCAAGTGGGCCCAGTAACATTTTGAGTCCGCTGAGTGTGGGGCTTGGGACCACCTCAACATCACATATCAGCTGTGTAGAAGCCCATCAGTTTGTCTAAATGTAAGACAGATCAGGTGTCAGGGATGAGATGGGGTAACAAGTTAAAGCAATATTTGGCTGGGGGGTGTTTGTTGCAAAAGAAAATTTCTTTGCTTTTCATAGCAGATGATTCTCTACATACAAACAAGAAACAAAGTCTCCCGCTTCTGAGTCATGCGAGCAAGATGCCAGTTTCCTAGATATCTGTTCATTTTGTGTACCTGACAGCTCAGAATGACAGGCCCATAGATCACATTTAATTCTCCCAGGAAGAGAACTGAAGTGCTTTGGTCTCTGTGCTTTGCAAACTACCTTCCTTTTCCTCTGAGGGAAAGATATAATTAAAACCCTGAAGGTAATAAAAAAGAAGAAGAAGAAGGAGAAGGAGAAGGAGAAGAAAGGGAAACATGTTTCAGCTTGCATGACTTCCCTTCCAGCGGCCAGCGGTAAGGGCACTTTGCATCAGTTCATTAGCTACCAAATTCCAGATGCAAATTTGAATGGCAGATTGAGCGTGCACATGGGTGTTAGCTGTTGCAAGCAAAACTGCCTGCTGCATTTTTTAACACATCCGACAAAGAACAGTTAATTCTCATATCTCTGGTGAGAATGAATTTAATCTCCACAGAGTTCCACTGCTCTTGGAAGGCAACCAAACAGCTCCAACTTTTTCCTTTCTTGCTCAGCGTGGCATTGTATTGAAAAGCATCACACGGTGCGGTCTAATGAGGAACGAACTCCACAGCGATGAGACTCTCAGTTTCTAACGTCACTGATTTCTGACTGAAACCAGCATTACTAATTTGAAGCACCAGCTAATTAAAACCATGGCTATGCATTTAGCCTCTTGTTATACCTACTGCCGTTTATAATTATGAGGACCTCTTTATCTATTCAATTAAAGTTGTTATGATTCAGGCAGATTGGGTTTGAACCTGTGAGCCCCACAGAGGCCGCAGGAAAGCATATGTCTGTACCCCAATAATTTGATATATCTTTACACTCCTAAAATTGTTTTCCAAAGGATAAAGAGCTCCATAGCCTGCAAACAAATGCTGACTCCAGAAACCTGAATTAATCATCGTATTATTGGTTTGAACAATCCAAATTTATTGACAGTGATGAGAACAGGATGCATTGATACTACCAACACGAAAACCAATAAAAAAGCTCAAGGAGTAACCACCCCTAGCAAGTTAGGATGCTTTCCCAACATTTCTTTCCTGAGTATAGGGAAATCTGTCACATTATGATGATATAAAAGCCACTGACCATTTAAACCCAAATCTACTATGAATTAACCAAAATCCTCTGGTTTCTCTCTCTATAGTGTATTTTTTTTGGAATCCCTATCTCACTTCCATCTATACTAGCTGATACAGACAGCACATAGAGAAGAACCGGCCCCATTATCTACTCGGTTAATGATTCAGATGCAAAGAGACAGTGAGAATCTTCTGACAGGAGATTTTTATACTACCTGTGACCTTACCTACTTGTGCACTCCTCCACCCTCTGATAGCAGAGAAACTGCCCTCATTTAGAAAGCAGGAAACTAAGACCCTCCTAAAATGAATGGAGCTGACTCAAACCCTCATCAAGCTCATGGCAAAGGAAGATTTGAACCTGTCTCTTCCATCTTCAAGTCTAAGTCAGACCTCGTGTGTTCTCTCAGACACTGTCCTGTCCTTGTCCTTAAACCTGGTCTTATACACAGGTAACTCTCATTTTGTTCATTAGAAGCCCCAGGTACATTCATGGGACAATAAAACCCAGGACACATGTAGATTCCCTAGATCTAGAAAGTTCAATTATGCCATTTTCATTAGCTCACAGTGGGAGCTCACAGAGGCTGACAATGCAGGGTAGTCTTGGAGAACAGGGACTGTTAAAGCAGGAAGAGAGTTTAGGAATCATCTAGTTGTGGTGCCCTCATTTTGCAGATGAGGAAATTGAACTAAATAAAAAAGAAAAAGGTAATGGGCTTCATAGCAGGTTTATAGTAGAACTAGGAGGCTGGAACCCAGGTTTGTCCCTTCCCAAACTAGCTCTCTTCCCATTCTTTGTCCCTTCTACCTCCCACGTTTCCATCATACTCCAGAATAAATATGAGTCTCACATGCACTCCATTGGTGAGCTTTCCTCAGGATTGCATTTTATTAGAAATTGCCAGTAGGGAACAACTTTAGGAATTTAATTTGGATTCAAGTATAGAAAAACCATTAGTTTCCTTATATCAAAATGTACAGACCCTAAAGGGATTATAAAAATTAACTGCATCTGTGGGGAAGAAGCTGGGGGAGGGAGAATAAAAACCAGTTTAAGTCCATTTGCTTTGTGTATTTCATGAAAGTTAATAATCATTGTTTACCTAATCTGGTTCTTTCACAAAGCTACTTGGGGAACCATTATTTTAAAATGATATTTTAAATGACAAATTTGTTTAAACATACTGCGGATACAGGATTTGCTGTAGTGACGATATACAGAAAGGTAAAAATTTGACCTCACTTGTTTTCTGTCCAACTGTATTAAATACCTCTATTTTGGCTCATGTCTTTATAAAAGGCATAAAAATACATATTTAATTCACCCAAGGAACAAACATAGGCCATCACTCACTTATTATAGTTCTCCTGAATGAATTTCTGCCTTCCATAAAATTTGTAGATGTTTATCTTTATCCTTATTATATGTTCCAGAGTTCCAAGAGGTACTTTTTCAATATCTAGTCCTATTATGAATCTGACACTGATCTAATCTCTATATAGCTTCTTTTTGTGAAACAAGAAAATCTCTGCTATCCAATACTTTTGAACGCAACTTCAGGTTATGCGCTTATTTTCTCTGCTAATGTCCATGAAGACCCAAATGCAAAGCACTAAATTAAAAACGATAAAAACAGCTAACCCAAGCCATAATTATTTTACACATCCAGAGATCAACAGGAGAACCTTGGCCTGGAGGTGTGAATCACAGCATAAGAGGTAATCTAGGCATGGAAAAGAAGTTCCAAAGTCAGTAAGTAGACCCTCCTAAGTCATATGTAGATGGCAGGACTCACCAAGAACTCTGCAGCAAATGGAGTATCTCCCCACAAACACTGGCTCTCATAAATATAGTCACTATAGCAATGAAAAGGACAGAAACACACAAGGTTTTAAGTTGAGACAGCCACCGATCTGGTCATTCCAATTTCTTTAGCTCTGAGGAAAATGATCTAGTGCTTGTTCTCATGGTTTCCTAAAATCCATGCCTTTCATAATGATGTAGACATGAATACTTCCAGAAGTCCTGGTGGAAGTAGGCTTAACATTCAAGTACAGGAACACTTTGGGATACCTCATTCTAAAAGCAGAAGCCATAATTTGGCTCATCCAGGAAGCCTACCTAGTGAGGCAGACCCTTCCAGAGCCAAGGCCCCTCCTGCCTTGTTTCTGTCTCCCCTGCTCCCCTTCTCTTCTAGTCCTCGCTTTTTATTTAACAGCTTTATTAACATATAATTCACATACCATTGAATTTCACCCATTTAAAGTGTATAATTCAGTGTGTTTTAGTATATGTGGATCTTGCAACCATCATAATATAATTTTAGATTTTTTTTTTTAATTTCAGGTTAATGTGCAGGAACAACCAACCAAATCACAATATTTGAATTTTGGGGGTAGAGAGAATCCCACTTGTAGCTATGCCTTGCACCCAAAATGTGTTCCATATACCCCTACATTATGCCCATTCAGTGGTAGCACCTCCACCCCCCTCTTCCATCCTTCATTACCCCTCCCCCAACTTGAATTGAAATGAGTTTTTCTCCTATGTGGGAGATGATCCTATTACATCATCTACTGCCTTCATATTAGTATTGAGTACATTGGATATTTCCTTTTCCATTCTTGTGATAGTTACTGAGAAGAATGTATTTCAACTCCATCCAGGTTAATACAAAACATATGAAGTCACCATCTGTTTTTTAAGGCTCAATGGTATTCCATGGTATGCATATACCATATTTATTAATCCGTTCCTGAATTGATGAACATTTAGGTTATTCTTACATCTTGGCAACTATAAATTGAGCTGCAATAAACAATGTAAGACATATGTCCTTATGATAAAATAATTATACAATATTTTTATCAACCCTAAAAGAAGCCTTCTATCCTTTCCATATCACCTCCTACCCAGTAATCTTCCTATCCAGCCCTTCTCTCTGAATGAATTTGCCTATTCTAGATACTTCATAAATGTGGTATCATTCTACATGGTGTCTTTCATGCCTGACTTCACTCACTGAGCATAATATTTTCAAGGTAAGTCTACATTGTAGCATGGATCAGTACTTCACTTCTTTTTATAGCAGAACAATATTCTACTGTATGGATATTCCTGATATTATGATCAGGAATACCATGATCATTAGGTGGACTCAATCTTGTGTGTTTATAGTAATTTAATGGGGGTGCCCTATGTCTCCCAGTAGATTTTCCACTCATTGAGATGAGACGCTTTCAAGTCACTTCCTGCATCCTACAGGTGAACACGAAGAACCTTCTCATATATAAAAAGCAGTGTCCTGGAGGCGCCCATAGATCAGTAGTTACAGCACTGGCCACATATGCCAGGGCTGGCGGTCCGAACCTGGCCCAGGCCCGCTAAACAACAATGACAACTGCAACAACAACAGAAAACTAGCCGGGCATTGTCGCAGGTGCCTGTAGTCCCAGCTACTTGGGAGGCTAAGGCAAGAGAATCGCTTAAGCCCAAGATTCTGAGGGTACTGTGAGCTGCGACACCATGGTACTCTACCCAGGGTGACAGCTTGAGACTCTGTCTCAAAACAAACAAACAAAAAAAAAGCAGTGTCCAATGCAAATATCATTTGGAAAATGTAGGCTCTTTAAAAAAAAAAAAAAAAAGTGTCTGTCTTAGGCTTTGGACAAAATTATTAATTTTTTTTTTTTTTATAGAGACAGAGTCTCACTTTATTGCCCTCAGTAGAGTGCAGTGGCGTCACAGCTCACAGCAACCTCCAATTCCTGGGCTTAGGCGATTCTCTTGCCTCAGCCTCCCAAGTGGCTGGGATTACAGGGGTTGCCCACCACAACACCCGGCTATTTTTTGTTCCAGTTTGGCTAGGGCCGGGTTTGAACCTGCCACCCTTGGTATATGCCACCCTACTCACTGAGCTGCAGGAGCCGCCCTGGACAAAATTATTTTGACTAGCCTATCAAACTCCCAAGATGATGTTGTAATCGCTCTAATAAACACCAAATATTCAACTTGCAACAGTAAATCTAGGAATGGCGAAGCCTAGTAAAAACATAATATGAGGCTAATTAAAGAAATCGGTTCTGTTGATGCCAGGTGGAAAGCTTTAAAGGAACTTCACAGTGTGTCCAGAAATGATGACATCCAGAGTCAGACGATCTGGAACAAGCTCTATCTCTTTCGCTTACAAGTTCCTTCATCATATCCTTTTATATTTGTAAGCCTTGGATTTCTCATTTGTAAATGGGAATAATCTTTATCTTCTCTTTTCATGTCATTGATGTAAAGGTTAAAGATGATAGTGAACGAAAAAGACTTCTGTAAACTCAATGTCTACTGACATTTAATGGATAAGATGACTGGGATAAAGCTACATGTAAATCTCTTTATTGCTTTCACAAGTTTCCTTTACCCTGTACAAATTACAGCAAAATTTCGTGATTGCTGAAGTCTAAGTCTTTCTAGTAACATATTAGGGTATATTTCTTTGCCTATCCTTTAAAATTTTTTCTCTATAGACTTGAATAGGATCTTTGAGACAGAAGCACCAAACTGGTCAATTTATGACCTCATTGGTGACAAGTTAATATTGACCTGAATCTTAAGATAATAATTTTTTAATTTAAAATATTTCTAAATATTTCTTCTATAAATTGTTTCTCAATTTTGGCTGTCCCTAGGAATCACCCAGGGACGATTTTATTAATCCCCATGCCCAGGTCACACATTAGACCAATTGTGTCAGGATTCCCTCACGTGAGTCTCAGGCATCCTATGTGAAACAACTGGTCTCTGCACATGATATAATCATTTGTGGATAAATGTATTTGCCCCAGTTGGGTGTACCTAAAGCTGATGGACCCAACCTGAAAAGATCATTTAACTCTTCTTTCCATGAAGGTAAATCAAGGACCAAGCACCTTTAGAGAACTGACATATTCTCTTATGTAGAAATCCACATTGCTATATATGTTGGGGGAAATGCCTTGAAGGTGAAAGCAGTTATTACAAGAATAGAGTTGTCACATAAACAATAAAACTAATAGCTATTATCTGTTGATTGCTTGCTCCATGCCAGGTACTAGTCCAGGAATAGTGGAATAGAGTATAACCTTACATCATCCTTCACAAAAAGTCTCAAGAGGTACTATCACCCTCATTTTGCAGGTGAGAAAATTGAGACACGTGAGACACAGAGAGGTTATCATGCCCATTTAGTAAGCGGTGCAAACCGATAACTGCGGAGGGGGTCAGAATCCAGGATGCAGGGGCTACCCTCTTAGTCATAAAGAAGAAGCTAGTCTTCCTCACAGAAGAGGACACTCACAGAGATGCACATTCACATATTTAAGCTGTTCTCACAAGACAGACATGGTGCAAATGATCGAGAAAGTATGTCTGAAATCTTAATTCCCTACAGAATATTTTAGCTTATAAGGGGCTCTTGAAGTATAGTATAGATTAATTCTTCAAGCAGCGAGCACAGGTAGACAGTCAACAATATTCTAAGAATGCACCAAAACTCTATTTTGAGGGAGGATCCCATTTTAATGGAAATGCCACATTTATATAGAATAGCATGACTCTAGCAACCCAAAGGTTCCCATCCATGTGAAGGATTACTCAGCACATCAACCACTTTCTGGAAGCCTATTCAATGTCCTCTCAAAGCAGCTTCCCCGGCGAAATAGAATTCTTTTGACTTTACACAGTATAACTATCGGCTGAGAGATATGGTCCAATATCCCTGACTGCGTGAGAAAGGTGTCTAGGTGCCAACAAGTGTTCCTTCCCTTTTCTCTTAAGCACTTCAGAATGTGTCAGGCAACCCTTTATGACCATGCAACTTTCTGCCTTTATCTCCTTCAACCTCATGTCAAGCATTCCCCTCCCTCCCATATGCACCTACCAAACCACAGGAAGACTCCACGGCACGATAGGTGTCTAAGGACCCCTGAGATTCCTTTATGCTCTTGCAATGTTTTCAGAGGTTACATGTCTGATTTCCAATTTTATAGAACTTCATTTTCAAATAAGTTTAGTTCTGACTTATTAATTAAACACAAGCTTTCACTATCACTCCATATGGTGCATTGACCCATCTGTAACAGAAACCAGTCCCTTACAAGCTCACGCTGAACACGGCCAAACTAAGAGAGCTGCCAACTGCATGGCTCGGGAACATACCAACATACTTCCTGAAGATGAGGAGGCGCCTTGAAGGGATACCACAAACCAAGAAAATACATAACCGGATAGTGACGATATTCATTTATATTCTATGACTTTCAAATAGATTCAAAAATTTAAATTACTGCATACAAAAATCAAAGTGACATAAATATTCTCACTTCCACTGTTGCCAGCATGCACTCTGTTCCCCAGGCCAGCCAGAGGAAGAAATTCTTATTATTTTCCCGTTTCTTCCTCTTTCTTCCATAATTTCTTCATGCACTCTTTAGTGTCAACTTGAATCTAGCTCATTTATAATTCTCTCTCTAACTTAATCAGAGTTGACATTAATGCTGAGCTTTAAAGACTTGCTAGATCTAAATTTTGATTTACTTTAGGAAAATGTTAGCATGCTTTCCACAAGTAGAAATGGTTTCTTGAAGCCATAAGAGAAGAGGCAGAGAGGAGCAGTGAGGAGGTTTGGGGACTTGTGATGGCTCTAAGGTACTTTGTAGTTTATTTGAATCCTAGATTGAGGCAGGGTTCAGTTTATGGAACCTATGGTATATTTAAAGAGCCCACAGTCCATGTCACCAATAACATTGTTATCATCATTCTCTTCCCCCAAACCTCCTCCTATCTTCCCTGGTAAGACAGGTGTGGTTCTCTGCTCAGAGGCCTAAAGCTTGGCTCAGCCTTCTGCTCTTGTTGAGCCTGGTTCTCTCCCGATGTGTTCTGGCTTCATCCCAACCACCAAGTCCTGAGCACCATACCAGTTGCTCCTGCAGCCAGCCAACACAGAACAGCTCTGTCTTTCAAATTAGGAAAAAGCTACTTGAAGCATTTCCTCTCTATGCCCATTAAATATCAGGAATTCTTTTCCAAGTCAAAGTCTTAATATAACCTTCTAGCTTCCCATAAATGACACTTTTAAAAGGTGTTTTATTTTCAGTTAGCTATAAGCAAGGCAATTTCAATAGCTGCCTGATTTAAAACAATATTTTCTCAGAAATAGTATTCTTAATTACTTTTAAACTAAGGAAATTCATGCCCTTAAGGAGCTATTTATAATTGACAATTTTAAGCTGACTCAGTTTTCATGTCTCCTTAAACTCTTTGATCGACCTGCACTCACTAATTTTTACCCAGGCGAATTCTACCCCCTACAGGCTTAACCTTTTGGCCCTTCCTCTTTCCATGCTGCACCCCACAGAGCCCTGGCCTGAGCACGACAGCAGGACAGCAGCAAAGAGCCCTTTTCGCCCCACTCTCTGCAAACTCTCATGACTCCAGGCTTGTTTTCTCATGTGGAACTATAGGTGTGGCTTTCCCTTGGGTTACACTTGTCCCTCTTGCCCTGACAAGGAGCCTGACTGGAACCGGGGTGGCTACTGTTTGCTGTGAGTTAAATCGTGTCACTTTAAAATTTGTATGTTCAGACCCTAAGCACATTACCTCAGAATGTGAGCTCCTTTGGAAACAGGGTCTCTGCAGAGGTAATTAGTTAAGACAAGGTCATTTTGCACTAGGGTGGGCCCTGAGTCCTGTATGGCTGGTGTCCTTATAAAAAAGGTAAACGTAAATGGGCAGTGCCTGTGGCTCAAAGGAGTAGGGCGCTGGCCCCATATGCTGGAGGTGGCAGGTTCAAACCCAACCCTGGCCAAAAACTGCAAAAAAAGAAAAAAAGGTAAACATGAAAACAGACACTGGAGGAGGCAAAGTAAGAGATCAAGGTGATGCTTCTCACGAGCCGAGGAATCCAAAACAGGACAGCAAGTTGCTAAAAATTAGAGTGAAACTGATTCTTCCTAATAGCCCCCAGAACATACCCATGAGCCAGTTCACGAGGAACTGACGCCCACTCTTCCCAGTGGGTATACGTCAAGACCTTCTCTTTCTTACGCCACAGCACACACTATCCACTCCTGTCCCTTCTACTCCAGCACAACCCTTCTTTGGCCTTCCAACTCATTCTTCTTTCCCTCTTCCCTGATCTGCCTGAGACTACTCGTGGGTGTTAAATGCAACTGTCACCAGGGAGGAAGAACACATTTCTGCTTTCCATTTCACTGGAAACCTGCCAAGCTCAGCATTCAGCTGTAAATAAATATTTTTTTTTGACTGAATGAATGAACAAATGACAGGCAAACATATTTTTGTCTGCTTAAGTTCAGTGACAAATGTTGACAAAGATATTAATTAATATATTAATTAATGTATCTATTTTATCAACAAACACTTATTGGGTGCCTACGTCATGCCAGGCACCATGTTTGGTGCTCAGAAAAAAATTAAACATAGCACAAGCTTTCAAGACATTCACAGCCCAGAAGAAGAGGCAAATTTATTTCAAAATAATTCAGAGCAGAGTAACACATGCCATAATTGTATGAGCAAAGTGCCATGGGAACAAGCTGAGGTTGGCTAGGGGTAGGAAGCAAAATCAGGCAGCTGTGTTCCAGCTGTGTCTTAAGCAATGGAAGAGCTCACATTCGGTACATCACTACTAGCACACACGAACCCAGTGGCATTAATGATGATTCCAAGGGACAAACATGGAAGAGTGAACAAGTGATTAAAGATGCAGCCAAGTTCAGCCCAGCACATTGTCTATGGGACGTTTGGTGAAATTGGTCTACAACACTGGCTGGAAAGCTGTAGGACAGTTTGCTCCTTGGGAAGGCTAGAAAATGAGAATTCGGTTTTTACAAATGCTTCTATTCAAGGGTAATGCCCTAATTTCACTTGCGATATCAAGTGAGAGGAACATCCTTGCAGACAGAAATGGACAACTGAGATAAGCAGGTGAATGGTGAGCTCATGAAGAATAGATGAGATTTTTAAAGGGAAGCATTTGTTTTTTCCTGTATTGTAGCACATTGTCTCTTACTATGATTAGTTATCAGTCTCAGTTATCCAAAACTGGTATGAAATAAAGTGTTTATGCAGTTATGCTTCATTGATGTCAGCTAGGGGAGCATGAAAATCTCCATGAAGGTGGGTAATTGATGTGTAAATCAGAGCTCAATCACTCAGTAATAGAAATGGTCCCACTGAAAATATGCTTGTTGAACACAATCACATAGAAGCCAGAGGGAGGTGGGAGAGAGGGAGGGTGAAGGTAGGAGGCTTATTTATTAAAAATGATAATAACTGGCAATTTGTGCAATTTTCTCTTCAACAGAGGGCTGCTGTCAGAAATGCTTGCAAGCAAGTTGTGACCAATATATTCAGATACTTTCCTTCTGTTCTAATGAACTGTTTCTGTTTTATTTAAATGCTTGGAGACCCTGTTGTGGTGTTTAAAAAGCAAATTAAAACAGCATGCTCATCTTTTGAAACCTAACACATGTCAATGACATCAGTGATAGTAATTTGGTTAACAATACTTACTCTAGGTATGATTGCTATTTTTACGGAAACCTTTCCATCATTTTGCCTTTGTTCTCTCAAGAATGGCAAATAAAAATGGACAATGCATTGCAATTTAAATTGAAATATTTCATGTTATAAACAAAAATCACTTATGACGGATCAAATGGCACCTCCTTTTTCTATCATCATTATAATCATTATCATTAGTAACACTTAAGGTTGCCACGATAGCGTTTGGTGGCAGATTTTTCTCTACTATCCTCATTGAACACAGAAAAAATTCTCTATGCCAAATACTGCCCCTGTATATTTAACAGCCAACATTCCTGCCAATCAATATAAAAAAGAAAGTGCTTTTTTTTTACATTTATTTTGACTCAATATGTGAGCCAAGTTTATTTTATGCATCTAGCACAGATGCAATGGATTCACCACTGGTACATAATCCATTCTTGAGTCTTGACACCACACACACACATTCCCTGATACACACAATAAACGCATTAGATGAGGCAGCATGGGAGTGATGGTGTGGATACAAATGTGCTCTGCTGTTTGACCTGAGGTCACCAGCTCAGCCTTTTGTTTAAAAGTATGTATGCAGTGATTGCTTGTTTCATATCAACCTATCACTGGGCCTTGATTCAAATGGCCTTAACCTTGACAAAATGCTTGTATCAAATAGCAGACTAGCAGTGGGTAGCGAGCAGGCGAAAGGAGTGAATGGGGTTTCCTTGAAGAGGTCTTAGCCTTATCTGTAATGGTTGAATTTTCTGAAGGTGAGTAGATTCGTAGATTTCTGATGTCATTACAAAATAAAAAAAATGATTATGGGCCATACCAAGATTTAAAAATCTCACTTCTCTTTTGAAAAGAAAGACTGTTACATTTGCATGATACCTTTCACTTTGCTAAGCACTTACACAAATATAACCTTACATGAGGCTTACAGCTGAGCAATAGGCCTGGCAGGTTCTCTGACCTCCCATTTCACAGACGAAGGCGCTGAGACCCAGAGGAGCTAACTGCTCAGCTCTCACTGTTGCTCAGGTAATGAGAGGCAAAACCACAATGTGAAGGCAGGTTGCCTGAGTCCAGGTGCATTTTCTTTTCTACTACACCATCCTGTGCTCTAACTGCAAAATGCTTTCAAATCCTACTACTGGTGCAGAACATGGTACGCATTCCTGAGTGTTAAAGGGATATTGTTAGGTTTTTAGAGAATAGCTTTCTACAGGTCACTATGAATTGATTTACTAATAGTTCATAACTGTGCGTTAGTAGCAAACAATCAAATAGGAGGAGGACATGGTGCAGTGAGAAGACCTCAGAGAGTGACTCTGCCACTTACAGATTGTGTGACGCTAGGCAAGTCCCAAGACTACTCTGAGGCTCCATCTTGGCTGTTAACACATTCAATCCCAAGCTCGCAGCCTTCTGAAGAAACACTTATCCAAAGGGGCATAAGCTAAAAGAGGAAGAGGAGGTAAAACTGCAGCAAAATAATGTAAAATTGCACTTAGGCAGTAGCTGCCAACCAACCTGAGCTCTTGAAAAATGGTTGGTCTGAACCGAGATGTGCTGTAAGTGCAAAACACCCAATAGATTGCAAAAACTTAGTATGGAAATGATATTATGTATTCCCTTAATGATTATATACAGACTGCCTGGTGAAATGGTATTTTGCATACCAGTTTTGCATAACAGGTTAAAATAAAAGCTATATACTTTACCTTTCTTTTTTAAAATGTTGTTAAATGTGGTTTGTGTTCGTGACTTACATTATATGCTACTGGGCAGCATTAGCCTAAAAAGAGATTTTTCTAGTTCTTCTTAACAAGCCATTTAGAGCTGAAACAATATTGGTTTCAGCAGTCTGCCTGGGGACAATAAAAGACTTTGTGCCTTTGGATACAGTGTAACAGTGTAATCTATGTGGTCCCGTTTCATTATCTTTCCTTCTCTATTTGCATTTGTCCCCATCAATCCCATTTTCATCCAGACCTTAGGCAGATACGCCAGTGTTTATTTTCATGACTGCTGTACTGTCTCATTGGTGCACTGTTGATCAATAATATGTGGGGTGTTGAGCTCTGTTTCTGTAACATGTTTAATATGCTTCTACCAATGAACCATATGGAGGTACTACACTGTATATTATGAGAGTATTAATGTTTAGAACCAATTGAATATCACTGATGCATAGTAAACTAGTAAAACAAAATCATGCTAAATAGGTGCTGAACATTGTGGCCCCTAATAATTTAAGTGAGCATTGCAAATATTGTGCTGGTGTGTGGGAACCAGTACTTGCCCATCTGAAATTTAGATCCCAAGCACTATTCCAGGCTTAATATAAATTTCCTCTACAAAACGAAAGCATTTTTCAGGCACAGAAACTAAAGTGAATAAATGATTGAGTGGGACAACCTACCAATAACTGTATATTTAAATTTAAACTCTGTGCATTTTGAAGCCGTTTATGCCTATTTTCTCCCCCAAGATGCTGGCAAGAGCTGGGAAGAATTTTGATTTGCATGAGCCACTAGGAGTTTTTTTTCTACCTATTTCACATACTTTTCACACGTTACTTTTAGAACTCCTCAGTTTACTGATATTTTCTTGAGAAATTGCCAGCCAATCTGTAGCAAAATTAAACTGCCTTTTAATATGAAAGCATCATTGATTAACGCATACTGTTCAAGTCAGATGAATCAGCAGCCTGGAAGGATGAACCATTGGATCACAGTAACATACCATTCGAGTGCTCTGATAGATGCATTCATTTCTGATGGCCACCTCGACATCCAAGAGCACAGGCCCACACTGTTGCACTTCCCACTCCTGTTCCTCAGCACACAGTATGCTCAACAAGTATGCAACCAAATGAACAATTTACTATGATTAGTTAGGTTTCATTTGTTAATTACAGATTCAACAAGAACTGAATGCTGAAGCATTTCAAGTATCAGATACCCATTGATCCATAGCCCTTTATATGCTCAAGTAATACTGGAAGTCTAATGTAATTTAATGTTACTTAGAGCACTGATTGGCTGGAGGAATCATACTCCAATAAATGACAGCACTGCCAGTGAATCTATCTATAATTGCCTCCATTCATTGTAATGTATGATCTAACACAGACAGGGAAGAAAGGAGATGATCTACTTCAAGCTTCAGCTGTTTCAAATTCCACAGTATGTCCCTAAGTTAATGGATGTTGAATATTATGTTGATATATATGCTGGGCTGCACTAGATGGATCTTATGAGAGTCATATATACATACGCTCATATATATTGCATGTGTGCAGATTTGACACAGATCTGTAATCAATATCCTCCTAGTGGGTTTGCTTCCTCCATGGAAGGAGAGAGGATGACTCTGCTGGACAGGATACAGAGTCTTTAGGAATAATGGATCCTCTATGACTCTGCCCCTGTTTCTCAATGCAAATGGAATCCTCAGGCCATTATTCATTTTCCTCTGGAGGGGCCCCACTCTGGGCACAGTGACACAAAGAAAAATTGTGCCCCAATTGTAAGTTCTTGCAATGCCCAAACATCCGTAATTCATCTTCCATGTTGCCTCCTTGGGGAATCCTTGCCTGACACGCCACCTTCCATCCCAGCTGTGTTCAGCGTCACCACTCCCTTGGCTTCTGCAGATCCTCTTCAAGATCACCTATTCCACTGTGATGGAACTGTTTACTCACACTTCTCCCGAATATGCAATGAGTTCCTTGAGACAGGCACTACATCAGTTTCCTACCGCTGCCTTAACAAATTACAGCACGAATGATGGCTTCAAACAACAAAAAATCATTCTCTTTCACTTCTGGAGGTCAGAACGCTGAAATGGGTCTCACTGAGTGAAAACTCAAGGTATCAGCAGGGCTGCATTCCTTCTTGCCTTTTCCAACTTCTAGAGGTCAGCTTCATTGCCTGGCTGACGGCCCCTTCTCCCATCGTCAAGGCTAACAGTATCACATCTTCAAACCTCTCTTTCTCACTTCTGCTTCTGCCATCACACTTGCTTCTCTGACTCCCCAGCCTCTCTTTCATTAGGACCATTGAGATTGCACTGGGTGTCTTCGGGGAATCTTCTCAGCTCCAGATCCTGAACTTAATCACACCTGCAAAGTCCTTTTTGCCTTATAAAATAATATATTCCCAGGTTTGGGGGATTAAGACATGGGCGATTTGGGAGGGCTTATTATTATTTTGCTTGACATGGGTACAGCAGCTTATTTGCTTTTGTCCTCCCTAGCGCCTAAAACCATTTCGTGACATGCAGTAGGGTTTCAAAATTTTCTCTAAGCAGAATGAACACACCAGAATGATTTATTAAAGTCCTTAAATGCCTCTTCTGAGAAGCACCTCACACATGAAGAGTGCCTGGGTCATTGTTGTCCATGCCTGCTCTGTCACTGAATGCCTGTGGGAGCTGTGGTGAGCCGCTTTAGCTCTCCACGGCTGACTTTTCTCCACAGCAAGTATCTCCAGAGATTGCTGTAACTCACAAGTAAGATAACATATGTGAAAACCTTTGTTGGAGGTAAAGAGCTGTATGTATATTATTTACCTTTAGCTTTGTTATTACTAAGAGAAGAGACACGAGATCTTTGAGAGAGAGTGAGGAGAGGGAAAAGGTTCCATTCATATAGGGATGTAAGGTATTATCACTCAGTAAAACTAAATAAAAATGACCATCCAAAAGTCACCCTGAAAATATGCTTTCTATAAATATGCAAGTAGCTTAAGAGACTAACACAAGACATTTAAATTACCTCAAATAACTAGATGCTCAATTGCTACAGATAAGTGAGGCCGCACGTGCCCTTTTACATTTCAGTTGAGTGCAGCAATAAAAGATGGATTCATCATGTTTACATATCACAGTCAGACGAAATCTGTGGTTACTCATTTATAAAACCCAACACATTAACCCTTCTGATCTATTGATTAATAAGAAGTCTCAGTGACATTATAATAGAGATGACAATACATCTTCCAACAGAAGGGAAAATATACTGAAAGGCTCCACACACCTGCAAAGCACTTCATCATAGTTCAAACCGGGGACATGAAAACAGGAAAAACATGAGCATGAAAACAACCTCCAATCAAAGGGTCATTAGAGAGTACTGAGATCACAGCTGTCATTTTCCATTATGGAGAAGACCAAGTTCAAGGAGGGCAAGTGGGCTGCCCAGTATCATCACCCACTCGGGTCTCCTGACCCTTCACTTATTGCTTTTTTGGTCTGTACCACTGTTTGGGTTTCCTGACTCCTATCCAGTACCTCCCTGTTTCACGAGAGAAAGGGAAGGTGAAAGAAGTGAAAAGACCATTTCTCTACTCCTGTGGTTCGTGCACAGAGAGTTGAATAGATAAAACAAGTTTGGGAAGTTTCCTTTAAAATGCTCATGAATCACTCCCAACTTAGGGCTTGGTGTCTGCAAGCTAGCCACTCTGTGCGGAAAGGCTCTCATACTCCAGACTGTGTGGGATTGGTTCAGGAAAGGAGTAACTTGGAAGCTCTCCAAAGAAAGCCCATGGTCTGGCACAAGGCAGAGAGAGTTATTAAATAAAGAAGGTTGTGGAGACTAAATGGCCCAAGGGCTGACGGAATGCCTTCTCTGTGAGTTGTTTTCTCAATGTCGTCTTATAGGCACAACCTCATGCTACTAACCCAATGATATTTCTGAATCTCAGGGGGCAGAGAACGCTAATGAGGAATGTGCTCTGCACATCCACATGCAAATGCACACCCACAATTAGGGACAAAGCAGATTTGTGCTGAAGATCTCAGAGAAGAGGCCACAGGAGTCACAGGGTTAGACTGTGTGGCGCTCCGCTCAATGCAGAAAATCCTCTTCTGACAAGTGGCTAAAGTCAGTTTCAGGGTGCTCATGACCTCACAAGTTGGCCCAAGGATCCCTTTGTACATGGCTGTGACTGGATGAGAAACGGCATTGTGCTAGGAGTACCCTCCACTCTAGTCCCTAGACCTGAGTGCTTAATAACACACTGCCTTGCATTTGCTGCTATTTTTTCATGGCACTCCTGGAACTCTGGTTTTGAGGGTTTTGAAAGGAACTGAAATATCATCCAATTGCACTCCACCCTCCAACTGACTCTCAAATGCCCTTTACAAGATCATTGCCAAGGAATCTAAAGACGTTATATCCAATCTGCAAACAGACCAACCTCAGGTAAAGGCACATGAGTTTCTATCTGGGGTTGGTTTTCATCACAGACCTATCACTAAATAGCTCGGTGACCTCTATTGGGATTCCTCAAACATAAAACAGGGTTTGTACTGGATCGTGTCCAGGACCCTCAGCAATTATTACATTACGAGCTTCTGTGATTGCACTCATCTATCCATAAGGTCCCCTGTCTTCCAGCCATGAGCTAGCCCAGATCCTGGCACACTCAGGGCAGGTTGCCCACAGCCTCACTGACATCATTACCATCAAGCTCCGAGATGGAGTCACGTAAGAGCCAGCTTTCCCCTAAGTATCTCAATAACAGTGAAATCAATGGTGTACAAAACACACGTTGTCATGAAATCTAACACACGAGAACAAGCCAGAACTGCGTGCTTAGCAGTGTTTATATTTCAAAATCCTCTGCTTGGGCTGCCCTAGTCTCAGTTTGAGATAACCCCCAATTCTCCGGGTGTAACGACTACCACACTGTAATTCCAAGTCAAAGTGTATCCTATTTTGAATTCTACACTCCCAATCTGTTGCCTAGTATAAATATTATACTATGTAATGTGTAAATATTAAAATTTAACTTTAACAAGTTGAGTCACAGTCATTGGAATTTGGCCAAGACTCTAACACTTTTTCATTATTTCCAAAGAAAGACCAATTTAAGAAATGCAAACCAGTTCCAATTCACTTTAAAATTTGGCTTAACGTCAAAGAAATTTTAATGAAATTCTGCTTAAGCATTAAACATGAAGGTATTTATTTGATTATTAAGTTAGCATTCAAGTTAAACAGAAATTAGTTTTGGTCTCTTAGTACTGGGTTCACGAGTAAGGGAAACCAAAAATGAAGGCTGCATTTCAATGGAATCCCTGTTTTCACAAAGATAGGCTTTTAAATAGACACTAAGATACATTATTGATCTGGGCTTTACCTGGTCTCTTAATGTAGCTGGGACATGGCTCTGGCATGGTGCCCTGGCAGCCCTACACATATCCGCATAGGCAGAATCTTGAACCATAGCTGATCTGAGTCTTTCTAGAATGCCTTGGGATCTCCCCAAACTCAAAAGGATGCCAGGCCTCTAAAGAGCTGCTCTGAGGCTATTTCTCACTTACTTCCCTATCTCTTCCAGCAAACTGTCATGAGACAATTTCTCATCAAGCCCTGGGTTCTGGCCTATGTCCTACTCCCCACTCCTTTCAATGGAGCTGTGAATGAAGTCACTTCGCTGCAGTCTAGAATGAACTCCTCAGCAACGGGGTATCCCTTCAGTCTCTCTGCAGTCGTCTGGCCCTTTTGTTCCCCTGTTGTCTTCTTTGGTGTGTGGGACAAAGATTGTAGGTAGCTGGCCCCTTTGGCTCACTCTTCTTTGAATGATTTGTGTCTTTTCTGGTTCAGTAAGTCAGACTTGGGCCTTACCCTTATCTTCTATGTGTGTGCTTGACAACCACACATATCCTTTTCCCTCTCTGTAAACACTTTCTGAAAGCAATCTTACGCAAAATCAAGAGCTGTTTTTCCCTTTCTTTCATGAATTTAATCGGAACTCATTTACCAATATAATCTCGCTACCTTCTATTTTCTATTTTTTTTCCACTTCGGATTAATATTATCTCGCTATATTCTTAGTCCGAGAAGGGATTTCTTCCATTGGGGCTGTGGATTTTCTGGTGTTGTGTCTTTAGGCAAACATAATCTCTGGAACCCTGAACCCTCACCTAAAGAGAATAAAACATTCCAGGGTTCCTCGGTGTCCACGAACCCTGGCAAAGCAAAGATTGAGGGGTCAAGGCACAAGGTGAGGCAAGCGCTGAAGATCCACAGATACTTGGAAGCAGTGACAGGCACGACAGGTGGGGAGGAAGAAAGATTATGAAATTCATGTCAAATGGCCTTGATGTCCTTAGAGAAACAGAGGATGAGTTCATGTGCGCTGGTCAGGGGAAGTGAGGAGGCCCTCAGCTCATGGAGAGAGGAAAGCTCTGGAATGGCAGCTGTGATGAATAGATCAGGCTGAACCAGAGACCTGCTGCTTCTCTGTGAGGGGGCCTGTGAAGATGAGCAAGGATGAAGCGATTCTGGACGCTCCCAGCAGCTTTTCTTCTCTATAAATTTGAGCTTTTCTTTTCTAGAAATTTGAGTCTAAAAGGTAGATAGGAGGGCAGGCGGGCTAGAGACAGGAATGGTCACAGGAGTGGCAGGAGAGGTCATGTGCCTGTAAGATCCACTCCTCCAATGAAGGGATAAGAACTTTGTAAATGTTCTACACATAGGTGACAACAGGGGCAGTGAGGGTAAAACTGTCCCCCACCCCAGAAACACCACAATAACCTCCACCCAGGTGCCCTTCAATGTTGCCCACCTGCATGAAGAACGAAAACAAAGAAGAGAGACGTTCCCCCCCAAAGGCCAATCATTACAGTACAACGGACAAAGGCAAATGTTATCTGTTATTTCTTCCCAATCATTGCTCTCCGCATTTGCCAAAAAAATCAAAGCCAACTAACCCTGCTGCGACCCCAATATAGTTAGAAGCCAAGTGAGCGACTTCCATGGTTCTAGGAAATGGCCACCTCTTAGGCTTTTTTGTGGGAAGCCTCCTCTCTCATAAAGGAGCTTCCCCAACCTACACAAAGGTCCCTGTGAAAAGTAAACCTAATTGTTCACTCTGACCAAAGAGGCCCTGGCAAGACTCCTCACAGGCGGCATTTCTGTGGGGTCCAGGGCTCTCTGGGGAACAGGCCAATGGAATGTAGCAGCTTCAACGAAACAACGTGAGCCCACAAGGATGTCTTGTGGACATTTGTTGAAAAAATGGAGGATATTTTGCCGTAAGAAAGACGGGCACATAGGGCTATGCCTTTTACAGTCTGAGGGGCCGTCACAGGGAAGATAGCGCCCACTTCCCAGGGGGCTCACAGGGAAGAAGGTCCACAGGGAGAGTTTGGTCTTCCCCATAGGGAAGCAAACTTAGCTTGGCCCCTACAGGCTCAGGAGTTGTAGATTCAGATTCAAATCCCTGGTGGGAAGGAGAAGAATCCGGTGCTCTTGAGAAGGCTTCTCACTTGAACAATTCTGATTTTGAGAGTCACTGAGGACAGCGTGTCAGTGTGCAAGGGAACTCACATTCCAGAAAATGCTTCCCTGGGATTCCGGGAGGGCCCAGTAGCTTAGCCCCAGGCCCAGCTCTCACTCTGCACAGAGCCTGGGAACAGATTAGCATCCTTGAGCTGAGCCGATTCTATAGCACTGTCTGCACCTCACTCATCAAACTCTGTATCAATGTGCCTTTTGTCTTTAAAAAAATACATAATGGGATTTTAATTAAATTACAAATTTACATATTACCAACTGGAAATTAATAAACAGTTTGTTTCAATTGACTAATAGGAACAGACTAATGATGCAATTAATCAAATATCTGACTTTTTAAAGTTTGGATTCATTAAAGTAAACTAACAATTTGCCACTTGAAAGCATATGAAGTTTTATCTCAAACTTTTAGGCATGTCTGCTGATGTTCCGGTCACAATATTAGAAGCACATGATAATTACAGTTGAAAGTACTCTCACAGCAAAACCAGTCCTGTCCCCTCATTTTACAGATGAAAAACTAGGCCTAAAGACAAACCACCTTTTTCTCCGTCTTCCTCCAACCTCCCCGGCCTGCACTCAAACACGGTCAACTCCTGACACACGCTTGTAATTCGTCAGAGGCCGATTCATGTTTTTATGAGGTTTCCATTGCCCTTGGATAATTATTTTAAAACAGGATATATTTGAGGAAATGCATATTTTATTGTGGTATAATGGGACCATGATAGTCATTAAAAGTTACATTTACTTTACAGTGTAAGTGCACATTCTTATGGGCAATGCCAACCAACACATCAAGAAAAAAAAACAAAAAACCTTACAGTTGAACTGATACTGTAGCATACCATGAAAGATGCCGGCTAGAGTCCTCCATAGCTCATCTGCCAAGGCAGAATGTGGCATTCCAATACACTGCAGCTGTTATATCAATCGGAGGTGTCAAAATCTTGAAGATAGTGCCACTGTATCTTTACAGTGATGAGCATATCATTATTTATCAGCACTGGGACGCTGCTCCTAAAAGCATCTCTTGTAGCTGCCTTCCCATGCTCGGGTTGGAGTGACCACTTTGGCTTGAAGGAGGCTCTGCATTCATAGCCCCATGAATCTTTTTCTAATGCCAAATGAAGAAATGCAACCCCGGAAGTAACCAACTCTGGCTATGTTTTCCAAATAGCCAAAGAAAGCAGGATGATTGGGAACATGTCAATGACTTTTCTCATCATGGTTCTCTCAGACAAATACTTTTCTTCCCCGTCATCCCCATAGACTCATCCATGGGGTTTGACATTGTTGATCAGTTCCCTTTTTAAAATATTACATTGCTATTTTTATCACATTGTAGTAAAACGCATAATAAAAATTTTGCTCTTCTAACCATTTTCAGGGTACAGCTCACTGGGATCAGAGGCGTTGACAATGTGGTACAAGCAGCAACACTGTCTGTTTCCAAAGCTTTTTTAACACCCCAAACCGATCCCACACTCCTGATGTGTTCCTGTTTGGCTTCAGGAAAACAGAACTTGCCAGCTCTGAATTCTCCTGCCCTGACAGCACCTTCTGCTCCTCCTTTGCCCCAGTGAGGAAGTCCCAATGCTGACTTTCTGCACGTTCACTCCCCGGCAATATCAACTTTGTCTTGGCCACGTGGGTCAATCTTAGGACTTTGAAGGGTGTCTTTTCATAAAAGACACCACAACCTCACACCGTGATGCTCGCCTGAACTCCGGCCCTGCGATCTCACCTGCCTGAGGGTTGATTCTGCCTGGCAATGTCTGAGAACTCACGTTACATAAGTTTGTCTCAATCTCGCTACTCCCATGTTGTGCTGTAATTGATTTCACCAAACTCCCAGTCAGCTAGCTTTGTCATCTGGACATCACCTGTGACTTCTTCCCCTCATTGCCCTTGCCCACATCACTCCCTCCATCTATGATATCTACAAGGTTCCAGGCCATTTTACCTTCAGAATTCAATCCTTCCCCTCCCCCTCAGTTCTTTTCACTACCACTCTAACTCAAATTTTCATGCCTTTCTCCTATAAACACATCCACAGCCTCCTGTATGTCTGGACTTTGTTTACACTCTCCCAGGCCAGTGGTTATGACATGACCCCTGTCAATATTCCTAAACTTGATCCTCACTCCTCTGTTCTCAGCATTCTGTACTCAGCCTAGCTGATCCCCATCCAATCCTTCTGCAAACTCACTCATACCCCAATCCCACCATTGCCCTGTCTCTGCCTTCTTATTCTCTGTGTCTGGAAAGACCTCTCTTCTCCACATCTGAATTTAAAGGCGACCTCTTCCACTAAGTCTTCTCTGGTGACACTGCCTGAAATTTGCATTCCATGTGGCATGTTGGATAGTGATCTCCAAATGAAATGTCCACCCTGAACACGTAATTATGACCTTATTTGGAAACAGGTCTTTGCAGTACAGCTGCAGTCAGTGAAGAATCTCAAGCTGAAATTCTACTGGACTTAGGGTCCACCTTAGGTTTCATAACTGGTACCTTGATAAGTGTCGGGAGAGGGAGACTGGAGACAGAGAGAAGGCCATGTAAAGATGGAGACAGAGATTGGAGCGATGCAGCCACAAAGCAAGGAATGCCCGAGGCCACTAAGACTAGGAAGAAGCAAGGAAGGGTTCTTCCCTAGAACTGGCAGAGGAAATGTGACCCTGGATGGCTTGATTGTGGACTGCTGGACTCCAGAAATGCGAGAGAGAGAAAGAAATCTATTGTTTAAGACACTAAGTTTTCAGGAATTTGGTATGGCAGTCCTAGAAAACGAATGCACCCCTCTCCATCTCAGAAATCCGACCATCTAACCGCACCTTTTATATCTATCACACATGTGTGGAGTCTGGCCCCGAGAGAACACAGCACCTGCTCCACGTTATTGAACACGGGTAGGAGTAAAGGAGGAAGGGAAGGAGAGACCGGAACGTGCACCAGGAGAGTGAAGTGACCTGGGTGCAGGCTGGCTGGGAGGAGGCCTGTCTCGCTTATTATTAACACAGTTCACAAGAGACGATGCTCTCTAAGACAATACAACTTGGCATCAGTGTCCCTTTATTTCAGGGTATGTGGAATTGGAAACTGAATAGAGAATAAAGAAGGGAGTCCACCTAATTAGAGGGCCTGTTTTGGCAACACCAATTTTCCCAAAAGGGTATTTCCTTAGAAATGAAAAAGGGAAATCCACATTGTAAAATACATTTTCTTTTTTCCCTTACCATTATTATAAACTAAATGATCAGAGCTTGTTAATATAACTCCTGCACCTCTGTTTTTTTTTTTTCTAGGTTATACCAGCAATAATTGTCTCCAAATGGGTTTTCCCCAGGAACTAAGTGACCGACGGAGGTTGATGGCCTTTTGGTTTTGCTGTGGGTCATCAGCTCCCCTGAGTCTGTCATTAATCCCTGTGATGTGCCCTGCTTAAACAGGTCATTGCTGATAACAGTCTTTGGTGTTTAAATTGAACTACTGCATTTTACCTTCTTCTAAGGCAGAATGGCGGAAGGATCATCTATCTTTAGGAACAAAGACATTTTTTCAATGGAGGGAAAAAGTGAATTTTTTATAACATGTTAAAATGGGAAAATGAAAGAAAAGCAGGTGGCATGCGAAGTCCTGGAGGTCTACCCAGTCCAGAGGAGGACAGGGCACACAGGGCTGCATCACTAAGCGTGGTTTCTTCTGCTTGGTGGAGGCCAGATGTGACAGATGATGAGGCCGACTGAGCTACATATTTGTTTTGACTGGAAAGGATGACCACTCTCCTGTCCTTTGAAGTTTCCTTTTACTGCACTGACCTTTTGCTGGAGGGAAGGAGAGGGTCAAAAGTCACCACCACTAAGCACATCTGTCAGTGACAAGATAACAATTCCATAAGTCACATTAGTCTCGGGACAGGCCAGCGTGCTCAGCCAGCAGTGGGAACATCAGCTTTGCACCTCTGGCAGATCGTATTCACAGCTAACGGCAGGGCCTGGCTGCTAGCCTCAAGTTAAGTCTCTCTTTTTTGAAATAACTCATCCCTATGGCAAGGAAAAATGCAGGGAAAGTAAATTATTAGAAGAAAGTCAGTGATGAATAGCAGGTCTGTCTTAGAATCAAGGAAATGGTAGAGAAGCCTGAAGAAGAGAAGAGATACCTGATCGATTAACATTCAAAGGCCGAGAACGATGGCGGAAACAGAGCTCATCATCAGAGACTCAGAGTGTGGGGAGTGGTTTTCTTATGTTCACTTGCATTTTGCTATCAGCTAGGTACAAACGAAATTTCAGACATCTTAAGGCAGTTGTCATAACTCCATTCTCAGGCACATCAGTGTTTCCGAATACAATGTTAAGATGCAAATAATTTCCAAGTAGAAAAGCACCGTCACCATATGGGAGAAATTGGATAAGCGACTGAAACTTCAGTTGCCATCTGGATTTTGGGTGCCCTATAGTCTGTCGTTGGGCAGTGTTAATTTTTTCTTATATTGAAACTAACCATGAATATTATTTTGGCATTATGAACACTATTGATGTGTAAGTAAAAAGAAATGTAAAGAGAAATGAATACTACTTATCTTTATTTTCAACAGTCTAGTCTTATTTTCATTCTGGTCATTATCTTTCTATAAAATGTGTACCTATGCATAAAGGGGAAAATATAAAGATCAATTGAAACTTATTCCTTTACGACCAGCAACTGAAATATAATCTGCAATATAAGAGGTGCATTAAAGCCAGTGATAATATGGCTGCATTACTTGAAAAGGTGGGAGCAACTTCAATGCTGATCCATCCTGAGAAAGCTTTTTTTAAAAAAAATATGTTGGAATCAGATATCTCTTTGCCTGGAAGATTACAGTTTTGTGTATAGAGGACAGAAAAGTGAGAAGGTAAAGAGAGAAGTTCAAACCAAAGAGTGGCTGGTGGAGGTGGTGATGCGGGGTCTGTGGATGCCAAAACCTCTGCTGATTCTGTGAAACTTATTCAGCATTCCAAAGTTGCCTGATAAGTCAGAAATTTTCAAGACTTGGCCCTTAAAAAAAAAAAAAGGCATTGGTTTGCTATGTCTAAAAACATCTTAAGAATTAACTGTATGGTTTTGTCAAGTTGTTCTTATAAAATCCCTATCTGAACATACAACGGCCACCTTATCACAGGCCTTCTACAGACCCTGCAGGCTTTAAAAGCACATGTGTGGGTGAATTACGAAACTTCATGTTAAAAGAGACAGGCATTTCCAGAGGCGCTGGGAGAGATATGCTTTCCCGTAGTCCACCCTCGGGACTATGAATCTGATGCTACGCTTCCAGCTTGATGCAGTTTGAAAAACTGAGGATTCTTTTATGTTAACAAATACCTATGCAAGTCTTCCAAGCAAACAGGCTCTCTGTTAATTTTGATGATTTTAATTCTCCTTATTCCTCGAATGATTTTCGGTGATTTGAAACCTGTGATCATTCATTCTGGACCCAGTGAAAAAAAGTTATATTTGTCCGAATGTTTGAGTGAGACACATACATGAACCACACAATGGAAGTGATAATGCACTTACACAAAATATTAGGACAGAGTAAACTCTGCAGAACTTACAGACTTCCTTCAGTTGCTTTCTGCAACATTAATATGCACCTGCCCTGTGCCAGGCACTAAGCTAGGAACAGTAAAATGGGAGATGCAAACACATCACTTTTTCAAGGCATACTAATTCATATAAGTCTTACATGTAATTTCTTTCAAGCTCTAAGCCTCTCAAATGTTTAGAAAAAGAAGTGTTTCCCATTCTTTCACTATTAAATAGCATTCCAGGTCTTCTGCACGGAAGTCCATTAAAATCACTGGTAGTCAGAGGTAACAGAACATGTCATCTGGCCCCTTCATTTTACATGTGAAAGGGGCAGTGGTCTGGCCAGAAAGAGAGTGTGGGTCTCCTGAGACCTACTGTGCTTTATATTTATATATCATAGCGTCTTTATGATCTGTAGGACTAATGCGAGAGCTTATATTGTTATTTCTTAATCTCTGAGCAGTTCCTACTGGCTACTCTGCACTGGAATACTCTCCACCAAGCCCTACTTCATCAGCTTCCTTGCTAAGGTGATGAGCTTACAGCATAGATGGAGTGAAAAGTTGGTGACAACTGAGCTGAAAAGCTGAGCATAACTACCAAATGTCATGGTGAGGGCAAGGACCAAGTGAATGAGAAGGTGACATGAGGAGAAGAATGGCAGGAACAAGCAAACACAGCCTCTGTCACAACTCACTACGGCATCAAAAGACTCTACTATACTCAAAGGTTCCGGTACTCAAGGCAGACAGTCTTGACCTATTAGGCCCTGAGACCTTGAATTTTATGTGTCAACCTGTCCAGGCAATGGGTCCCTGGCCAGACAAACACCAGTCTAGATGTTGCTGGGAAGGGATTTTGTAGGTTTGATTAACTGTGACGATCAGTTGCGTTTAAGTAAAGGAGGCTACTTTCCATAGTGTGAGTATGTCTCGTCCCAGCAGCTGAAGGTCTCGTGAGTAAATACTGAGATTTCCTAGAGAAGAAATTCTGACTTCAGACTGCATCACCTCTTCCCCGATTTTCCAGCCTTCCATCCCACTCTACAGAGTTCAGATCTGACAGTCCCACACATTTGTGAGCCAATTCCTTAAAATAAAACTCTTCTTCTCTTTAGCTATACTGTGTATTACTGCCTCTGTTTTTGTGGAGAGCCCTGACTGATACAGTCTCAGCCCCCGGGTACTGAATGAACAGAAATCATTGTCAGAGTGCTCAGAAAGGGCCACATCAACTGCTGTCTGCACCTACTCTTTAAATATCAGGATGTGCTACAAAAGTAAAGTGCCCCACCTCACTTTGACTCATCCAAACTTGAGAATATATACTTTTCCAATAATCACTCAGAAGCTGGATTTCAAGTAAACAATTGACAGTATTAAGGTAGCTAAGGGAAAATTAACATTTTCACATTGTAAAATGCTAATTACAAATCATGGAAAAAATGGACTCAAGTAAATAGGATAAACTATGTTTATACTTTCTGTCTCTCCCACCAGAAGAATATAAGCTTTTGGTCAGTGGGCATTTTATTTCACTTACTAATATATCCCCAGCACCTAGTAAAGCACCTGGCACATTGTAGGTGCTCAATAAATAGAATGAATAAAGAAATGGGTGATCTTCCCACATTTTATTCAAAAACAGCTAAATGCTCACAACTAATGGGCTCCTCTGGAGGGCGTCTGGATGCTTCTGCTCTTGCTAGTTGGATTCTATTATTATCATAAGGAAGTTCTGTTTGCCACCCAACTTGTTTATGCCAGCTGTAGTTGTCATTGCAATTACATAATTAAAACAAATATTAGATAAACTGATTAAATATGAGTAAAAAGCACAGTTACTGTTTCTATAAAACTGAAGCTGAATATTTAGAGAAACTTGGTTAAAACACATCATTAAAAAAAAAAAAAACAAAACTGCCATTTCCGAGATCCTTCTAAAGTTGGTTCCACTTTCAACAAACTTCAATTTGAAATGGATTATGGTGTGTTTTATGCAAGAAAGTCAACATGAAATTCCACTCAGCCATCCAGTACTCTAAAAAAGGCCACCACAATTAGAAAAGGAATATCCATATTTTATACACATTAAAAATGTTTTACATATTATAATTTCTAAACAATTCCCTGCTTGACGTTCCTTTTTGATGAGCCAACCAACTGACTGTCCCAAACTTGTCTAATGTGAAGGCTTCTGCTCTAATCACAGGTCCCATGATTCAGAAAATCATAAGAATGGCTATGGACACATGTCCTTCACTTCTGCCATCACTTCTGCTGTAGCAGCCAGATCAAGACAGCTTCCTGGGATCACCTCTTTGGAACTTACTGACTTATTTGGTTCATAAGCTTTTATTGCCATGGACGGCTCTCCCTTGAGAGTATTTTTTGTCACTATCTTCTATCTATCTGAGAGTGATATTGCTCGTGCAAGGATTCTATTTCAATACTCACTGATATCACCAACAAAGGGCAGACTAGGAAAGAGAAGAGCTGATAAATGCTAATCCATCCTTTTAGGTACCAGGCGGCAGCTCTGATGAAAGGTTTTCATGAAACGGGTGGTTACAATGGTTGGCAAAGAATTGGAAGTTAAAGAGGCACTGCTTTTCCTTTGGGGGCAACAGAGTCCTAAAACCTCCTAGTGAAAAACAAGAGTCCCAGTAGGGGAGGAGTAGCTAAGAAAAGGTAAAGATGTGACAACTGACTTGCTCAAACTCACAAAGAATACACAGAGTATTAGAGAGATTAGGAACCAGTTCTTATGGGGATGTCTTTTCCAGAGTGAGGGTAATCTATGTTATAACCCCCAAAATCTCTGTAACAAGAAGATATACCTATATCTTTTATTGAATCCAGGGCATGATGAGTGATTCTGAAATTAACCAGGAGAGGAAAAAGTGCAGTAATTTGTAGTTTGCATTTATCCTAAATGAATGAATAACATATTTTTTTTCAAGGTCCTAATCATAAATTTTTCTGCAGTTCTTAGGATATCTTCTCATCCTCTGGATATCCTACAACCTATGAATATGAATGATAAGAAACAGTTCTTGGAAAATTGAAAACAATCTTTATCACAAACCTAGTTTCCCTGCCACCTAACTCATGCCCTTCACATTTGCTAGCCACAAACCACAAGTATGGCTTTCTTAAGAAAATCACTTAAACTGAGTAGAAATGAGAGACAAACCTTACTTTCTACAATCTACAGCCCAAAGCACTCTTCCCCCAGAGCAACGGATGCCCATGACTCCAGTCCTGGTGACAGCTTCAACCACACTGAATTCCAGAATTTCACAATGCTAACTCGACGTGCATGCTCATGTTAGCGGCCTTCTGAGGACTTAGTCCTCGCAAGATAATCACAAAAACGCCTGCATTGGGGTAGTAATTACTGTCATTCTCTCAAATGATGTATTTCAAATCACATTGAGGAAAAGGCTTTGTTAGGACGATAATTTTAATTACGAATTTCTTGGCAAAATTGCTAAAGCAAACATAAACGTGCTGGTAGATAACTCACAAAATCACATAGCCACAGTGTGAAATAGCATCATGGTCACTACGACTGCCCCTTGGTAAAGTCCCCCAAAGAGTCAAGCTGGAGAAGAACTAATGTTTACATTTAGGCAGGGGTGTCCGAACTGGGGGCCAGAAGCCACATACTGATTTGCAGGACTTTTTTTGCTTATCTGTGATGTTGGATATCAGACGTTTTTGTGCATGTGCTAATCAGCTTCCCTGCACGTTTGCATATTTAATGTGTGGCCCAAGACAACTCTTATTCTTCCAATGTGCAGCAGAAAAAAGAATAGGCTGGACACTCCTGCTTAATGAAGGTTTGTATCTTCTCCGTGACTTCTCTGTATTGCAACTGGGAACTCAGGTACGTGAAAATATGACAAATCCTTCCCACACAGTTGTTTGCAGAAGGCGTATGTGGCGTACAGAGCTGTGCACACACAGAGGAGTCTTAGGTGAATGCAGCATCCCATCTTCCACCTATCTCTCATCTTCTGAATATCCTACCACCTATCAAAAGATAAGCAGCAATAATAAAACAGGGAACTCATTTTTTCTCAATCTATTTGTCAACAGCTCTGCTAAAGAATATGATCAGCAAAGCCACTGGAGCTATGTAGGAGAAAGTGACGTGGCTGAGGGGGCGGAGGTTGGGGGATTTTGTTTCTACAATGCAACTCTGGGGCGCAGCTATAGGTTTGGTCAAAAGTCATTGTTCTAGTTCTGCTTCGACCGTAAGATCGCCCTCCCACACACAGCGCCCACCATGCTCAGCTCTTCTTTGCTGACATCACGATCTGAGGCATTTTGCAGAGACAGTCTGCAGCCCCAGGATAAGCGAGGTCAGGAAGGACTCATGCAGGACAAACGCTAGGGTCTTTATGAAAAGCCAGGAGGGACTGTATGCAGGGCTATCTGTGCGATCCTCTAAAACTCCCAGCTTGAGGGATTTTGAAGAGGGATACGAGGCCATGGTGAAGGAAAATAGAATATAAGAAGCTGAGGAAGAAACAGTAAGAAAAGAATGTTCATCTCAATTCCCCTGGAGTCCTTGGATGTTCCCATTTAACCTTATTTGACCTGTGAACAAGTTGGGCCATAACCTCATTGGGTGGCAAGGTAGTTCTTTCACCCTGGTGATCATCAAGCAGTGCTCTAGGGTCAGAAACAACATATAAGGTATAAGAAGTTGTTACAAGTATAAAAGTCTTGCCCAGTAGGCATCCATTAGGCTAGAAGTTTCTCCCTTTGCAAGACTTGCCTACTTCTACAAATAGAATCTACTTGTTTGGTCTATCTGTTGTTTTCATAAGAAAACTGTAACCATGCCTAAATAAACTCTCCCAGCTAGCATTATAAAAGAATTTATATCAATTGCATATTATAATGTATCAATTTCTGCTAATGTCATCATACAGGAAAAGAGTTGTGAAGGAATGAAATGCCACATTTTTTAAATATAGAGTCATTCAATCTCAAAAGTTAAAAGCTCCAAATTATCTCCTAGGTAAGAAAATGAGTTTTGTTCAACCACCGAAACAGATATTTAGAATTTTTGTAAGAATTCGTTACAAAAAGAATGTAATTCAGCCTATAAATAACAACGTTCAGCTTCTTATATGTGTATAAACCATATGTATACACACATCTAAATATATATAAACATATTTAGAAATACACATACATATACAAAGACAGAGAAAGAATATAAGGAAGATTCATTGTATGTGTCCTGCATACTCTCACCAGATGTCACTTCTGTGTAAAGATTTGTCATGTTCGTCCCTGTTACAAGATACCTTTCAATTGAAAACAACATTTTGAAAGTCAAAGCTTTACATCGTAATTCAGAAGAACTTTGTTTCATCTCATCTGGCAGCTAATCTTTTTAGTAACCAAATACTATGGCATCTTGGGGATAGATATTTTGCATGGAGTTCTTACATGCTGATTTTATCGAAGAAGTATACACAAGAAAGGTTTTACAAGGAGTAGATGTGAGGTGCCTGTGAATCGCATTAACATTAAAAAAATTGAAAAGGCCCTTGAAAATGTCCTTCTTTTTTATATTTTGCAAAGCATGCTTTTATTTATCGTATCCTCTACCAACTTACCCATAAGATGGCAAAAGCACTTTGAAGTCTCCAATAAGATAAACTCGTTTAGCACACCAGCACAGTGATCTTCATCAAAAATTAATTTTCACAGAGCATAGAGCTAAAGGATTTCCCAGAACTTTGGAGATGCAACAGAGTCTTGGTGATTATAGGGTCCCAACTTTTCCCTTGGCTCCTTTTAGTTTTAAAAGGTAAGGAAACCAGATCTCAAAAGTTCAATGAGTTTTCCAGGATCACACAGCTAGTAATGGTGGAAATAAGATTAGAGCCCTGAGCTCCTGACTTCGTTCAAAACGGTTTGTTTAATGAATTATTGTGACCAGTGGAAGACATGTAGGAATTTCAGTGAGACATCTCAATGTGATGATCCCATCCCCTCGTTGGTGGGGAAGGGGCCTGGGGGGACAGAGAAGAATAAGGCAAGCATGTCCCTTTCTGTTTCTGCACTTGGGTAACTATAAATGAGCTAACACATACAGAGAGGAGATTCAGAATGATTGTCTACTATGTAAGACATCTGCATGAAAATAGGAATGCTTAGTAAAAGCCCCAGATATTTACAAATGTATATCTTCATGTAAATATTGGATCATGCATAGACAAAGCCTTAATGTAGGTAAGTGGAAGATATAAAATCACAAGTTTCCATGTTCGGGTAAATTATTGCCTTTGGGTTGCGGGGGGGGGGGCAAGGGCGGTATGCTCAGTATGCATGAAGCATTTTGAGACAGTTGCTATGATGGGTATTTTTAAACTCTTTCTAGCCATACATAGAATACAGAAATTAACACAAGAATGTCTTAATTGGGCCTATTTTATGTACAAAAGAATAATGGGCTAAATGGGTTGGAATGAATGCCATATTTATCCTTCAAGGGAGGAAAGACATGATGATTCACAGGCAGTGAAGCCAAGAGCATTGGGCCTTCTCATGAGTGGAATAAATATATCTCCTTTCATAATATCCTGCCTTCTAGTCCTTAAAGGCCCCCTAAAGACACGAATAGAAAAAGATATGGTAAAATCGGAAACAATTCATTTTAATTTCACATACGGTAATTTTCTTTTAGGGATTATAATACAGAGACAAAATAATGGGTTGACAACTCCATCTAAACTTTAAACCACCCAAAATGACACTGTCAGGGTAAAATTCCATTCTAATTCTTCCCAATTTACCACAAATCTCCTGTGTTCAAGGAGGCCAGTGGCAAAGAGACTTGAAGTGGTGCATCAGGCGAGGAATGCGTTGGTGCATTTCATCATTTTGCCTGCAGTGTAGTTTACTCTCTCAACTTGGTTTTGCTCAGGCTAAAAGAGACTTGAATTCCCTCAGCATGGAAATGAGAGAAGGAAGGAGCAGGCATGAATTGTGGTGCGTGACAAAGGACATGTAACTTTGATGGGGACATTCAAGAATTGATGAGAACATTTTTGAAGCTGAGCAAAAAAAAAAAGTATATATATATAATATATATATATTTTATATATATATTATATATATATATATATATAAAACTAGCCAACAGAAATAGATTCATTTTAGCAATAAGGAAAGAAGTGTGGAAAAATGATATAAAGGAATTGAAGGCTCATTTCTCCTCGTTTTTGCATAGGATTATTCATTAGGGAAAACTGATTAGTTCTCTATCTTGGCCCTGAAAGAGAGGTTAGGGTAAACTTTTATTAAAAAAAAAAAAAAAAAAAGAGGCTCGGCGCCTGTGGCTCAAAGGGCTAAGGCTCCAGTCACGTACACCTGAGCTGGCGGATCCGAATCCAGCCTGGACCCGTCAAACAACAATGACAGCTGCAACCAAAAAATGGCCGGGCGTTGTGGCGGGCGCCTGTGGTTCCAGTTACTTGGGAGACAGAGGCAGGAGACTCGCTTGAGCCCAGGAGCTGGATTTTGCTGTGAGCTGCTATGCCACGGCACTCTACCCAGGGTGACAGCTTGAGGCTCTGTCTCAAAAAAATAAAATAAAATAAAAAGAAATGGATACACAACCACATAAGAGAAAAACCCAAATCAATTCAAGGTGGAGAGCAGGGGAATGAGGAAAGGGGAAGAGGGGAGAAGCGGGGAGGGATTGTGCTCCCAGTTAATGGACACGATGTTCCGGTATATGGCACACCTCTTGGGACACAAATACAAGAGGGACTCTACCTAACAAATGCAAACATTGTCACCTAATCCTTTGTATCCTCAGACTACCCTGAAACAATAACTTTAACAAAAGGAATGAAAAACAAAAAGAAAGAAAACTGCAAAAAGTGGCCTGCTACAGTAGTTTTGATTCTGCTGATTGTGAATTTTGGTCTTTCCACTTCCTGCTGGCTAGGATGAGGCGAAAGAGCACCTCATCCATGCTCGCCTTGCCAAGCGGAGATCATTCCTCCGGGCGGCAGAAACACGGAATACTGTAGCTCATTCCTTCAGTCTGGCCTCCAGCATTAAATGCATAGATGGCATTAACAGACACTGATCGCACTCAAAAGGCCAATTCAGCTCTCCGTCTACTTCTACAACAATGTGAGAAATTTCACAAAGGCATAGCATGCAAAGAAAAGAACGTATAGCTTGTAGGTACATTCCGCTGTGAGTGACACTGTGTTCTCAAAAAAGCTGTGCATAAATTAAACTATCATCAATCAAGTCCCACTCTCACTGACTACAGTTTTAAAAGTGGTTTGTCTTCATTTCCAATTGATCACCAATTGATAGTTTATTCTAACATTCAACTCTCTGTCTCTGTCTCGCCCTCGCCATTAAACCGTCGATGAGCTGCTAGCTCTTACATATCTTATTTAAAGCAATGTGCTCAGATTTTCTGACGCCAACTTTTTTCTAAGCTGGATATACGGCTGTTATTAATTTAACGAAGTGGTGGTAAAGCACCAGTTTATGGGGGTATGCGAACGAGTGAGACAGAAATCACTCTCATTTGGGCTGGGCAGAAAAGCAGAAGTACAAAGTGCAGCAGGAATGTGGCAGACAAAAGATTCTGCTTCGGGCTAGAAATGGGTCTAGGAAAGTTTCTCAGACGGGATGAGGACTTGAGGAGGATCTTAACAGATGAGGTCAGGTGTAAAAAGTGGCGAAAGATATTTCAGAGAGCGGGACAGCTTGGCTGACAAAAAGACACTAGAGTACAGGGCTCATGAGGGTGTGTAGTGGGAGATAAAGCTGGGGCCAAAATGTGCTGGGGCTCACATTCCAACCCCCCCATTTGCCCTTTATTTTGAATGGGATATTGAGGCATGGAAGGCTGCCCCACCACTGATCTCTTCAGGCAGATGGCAAAGCTGGAGTACACCTCTAAATGGCTCCATTCTCACTGGTCCCTGGGGATTTCTATTGTAAAGGGCTCAGGGTGAAGGGCCTCTTTTGCCTAATCAAAGAAGGTCAACCCTTAAACAAGCAATTTCATATTCATTTGCACTTGCATTTCTTTCCTGAGATGGCATCTGTATTCATTTAATATTCTTTACACCCATCCCTCACAAGTTCTGCATCCCAGGGCATAACGAGGGATCTATTTCTTAGGACAATTCCCACCAAGGCCTCCCTGTGGATGCCTTCAAGATTTTGCACCTGCAATTGGCTAATTGCCAGCACAATAGGCCACTTGAGCCTTCAAAATTAAGGATTTAACGGTAAGTGGGGAACTGCAACGATAAATGAAAGGCTGAATTCACACTTGTTATTTCTATGGCCTAATATATTAGGGGACGTAAAATGGAGGCAGGCCATAATGAAGCCTAAAAACGATCCTTATGGTCACCATTGAGGCTCCTGGAAACAGCTTCTCTAATTTAGAAGCCGGAGTGAAAGACTGTCTTAAAATCTGTGACGTGATTATTATTAGGGTCTCTAAAGGCGGCTTTGGCACAAATACAGTGATTATTTTGTAACATCTCTGAATGATTGACTACCTCCCTTTTCCCTTCCCCTCCTTTTCAAGAGCCAATTGAGAGAGAGAGAGACAGAGAGAGAGAGAGAGAGAGAGAGAACCAAAGAATGACTTCATGAAGGCCACATTCTCCAAGATCTCAAAACAGCTTAGGAATTTGCACCAACTGGTTCATAAATACTTGAAATTCACCTATCTTTTTCTTACTAATCATAAAATTCCCTTGTGTAAAATGTCCAGCCTCAGCACTGCTTATGTTTCTTACAGTTCCTGGGCTGCCACAAGGACACTAACCAACTCACAAATCGAAGTTTTAAATAAGCCACAAACCTGGCACAGGTCTGGGGATCCTGCCTCCTCTGTGCTTTGAAAGCCTCTAGAAATGTTTTCCCCACATAAAACAGAAGCATCTTCACCTGCTCCTCTATCTGCATCTGCTTTTCAGTTTGGCAAAAGCACCAGCAGCATCGGGTGGAAAACATCCTCTTAGAAAAGAAGTCTATATTCATTCAATAGCTTTGTAAAATAATTTGCTCCTTCATATTGAGGGCATCCTTGGAGGAAATTACTAAGATCGTGCACACAAGAAGAGAAGGCTTTGTTAATAGAGGTTTCTGATGTCTTGGTGGGGAGGAAAGGGTAACTAAAACTTCTTTTAAAATTGGTCTAGTCGGACCCGTGGATGAAGCGTAGGTGAAGTCCCTATGGTCAGAATTATAAAAGGTGTCAGTTTACCATAAAACTTACATGAAGTTTCATATAGTTTCACAATCATCAAAATGAACCAGGACACAATTTTCTACAGCAGACACAGAGGTTTCCATGTGCAAGCTAAGAAAATAATGTCGATATATTTAAATGGTATAAAGTACCTGATTAATAGCGCAGGAAAATAAATTCCAGGACAAAAGGCCTGAAAAGCTAATCCCTGTTCACACACACTGTTATCAAGAAATATGTATTTAAGGCTTACTGGGTGCTAAGTGCTGAGTGGAGAGCACGAGAATGGACAAGGGATGGCCCCCTGATCTCAAGATTATAATTATTCAGAGAAGTAAGACACATTGATATGTAAAGCTAATTAACCAAATTAGACACCCCATAACAACTGCCGAATGAGTGGCAACTTCTGGAGGGCTGACAGAAGGGAAAGTCCTTGATGGCTGGAGGGTAAGGAAGGCTTCCTGGAAGGGTTGCAACTGGAGCCTTGCAAGATGGGGTCAGGGAGTAGGGGCTAGTGAGTATCCCAGTCTGTCTGAGAAAGAGCAAATGCAGGGGAGCAAAGAAAGATGTGTTTGGGGAAAAGTGTGAGTATGTGTGGGGGGGTGTCATGGAAGTGAGGGATGCAGGCTGAGGGGTTCAGACTTCACCACGTGCCTTAGGGAAGCAGTAATTCCAGCCAGGCAGTGCGCTAAGCTATTAAAATGATGTAGAAACAGTAAAAAAAAAAAAAAAAAAACTACAATTGCATTTGGTCAGTGGGAGATGGTGGTGGGAGATACAAAATAATAAATGAAAAGTCCGGTAATAAAATACAGTAAGGTAAGAAACTTCCAAGTTTCCTACGTCTCAGATTTCGGCTAGTGTATTTTTGCTAACCACTTTTCATTCATGTAGAAACTGTCCCTTAAGGTGTTGAAAGTACTTGGAGGAAAATATTTTACTAAATCCAGAGGAGTGAAAGTGTTAATGAGAATAGGAAGACAGAGAGGCATTTTAGCTCACCCTTTATAAGTAAAGAAACTGAGTCACAAAGAGGTTAATCATATATGTGGTAGGCTGAGCAATGCAACCATGTCCACATCCTAATCCCTGGAACATGTGTATATGTGACTTTATAATGCAAATGGACTTCGAAGATGATCTGGGTGGGCCCAATGTCACCACAGGGGCCTTGTCAGAGGGAGGCAGAGGGGTCAGAGTCAGGGAAAGAGAAGGAAAGGAGACGAAGGAAGCCGAGGTTAGAGTAAGGTGGGACCAACAGCTGACAAGTGCAGGCAGCCTCTAGAAACTGGAAAAGCCATGCAGAGGGATTCTCCCCTAGAGTTTCCTTAAAACAATGCCCCCCACCCATACAGCTTCAGACTTCTCACCTCCAGAACTACAAGAGAATAAATTTTTGTTGTGCTAAAGCAGTAAGTGTGTGGTGAGGACTTGTTACAACAGCCATGAAAAAATAATATATCTTAGGCATATATAAATACATTTCTTAACTTCACAGACTTACTGCTGTAACCACTAGACTATACTACCTGAATTTAGTGCTTCATTTCAACAAATTAGAGACATGACAGCAAGACACTGACAGCCACTCAGAAACAGCAGGCAAGCCAGCTTTTCCAAAGAGAGCACCTTCCAAAATTCAAATGCCTTCTGGGAAGTGTCACCTTCCACAATCACAATACTCTTAGAGCACTGGCTGCTGTCAATTTCAATACATTAGAAAGCTGCATCACCATGGAAAATAACACACTGCCTAACGCAGCATCTTCCGATTCAGGTCTTCCCCTACCTGCCAGTACACTTGACCATGAATGTCCATGATCCAGGATGCAAATTCACACAAGTGAAAATTTAGCTCAGCTTTCTGTCTGATCAACATCACATTAGACAGTCTGTAAACAGGTCTGTTTCCCATGTTTTTGCAGAGAATACTAGGAAAACAGAATAATACTTCAAAAACATTGGGCTGTGTAAAAGAATTACCAAACATTATTTAAATAAGTTACTGCTATCAATGTTCACTAGTATAACTCACTGAAAGTGTTGTTTCTTCCTTAGCTTTCTTTCCCATTTAACAAGCTCCCTGATTGACCTTTTAAGAGGATTCTATTGCCTGTATGAAAAAATAAAGTGTCGTACAGTAAAGTATATTTTATTCTAAGTCTTAAGTAATACACTAATACTAATAACTAATACTCTGGAAAGGCTGACATGACCAGTTGAACCCAGTGTCATTGTGTGGAGATAACCTGATGCCATTTCCCAAATGCCAGGTTATAGCTTATAGCAGTGGCCTGATCACCAACCCCGTCACCTCTCCAGGCACATTACCCACTAGAAACAGAACTGGAATGGCAGAAGTTCGCTTGTGCGAACAGATCCCAGCTGGCTCCATAAGTCACTTATCTTGTAGACTAAAAAAGAAGCAGCCACAAGATTTTTATATGTAATACTATGGCTCACTCAGAATAAAAGGGGGAAAACAGAAAAGGGAAGCACAATTTCGTCTGCCTTCAAGAAATGAAATGTTACTTATTTGCAAAGATCTTTTTTTTGTATTGTTTTGAAGGGAAACACATGAAAACACCATTTAATATGGAATACTGAGAGGGCACAGGGCATCAATATCAGGTAGAATAAACCCTGAAGGAGCATCGGAAATTCTAGATTCTGGTGCAGGATTGGCCATTAACTTCAACTTGCAAATGATTGACAAACAAGCTGTTTTGCCACCTGTGACTCAACAGCAAGTCATTGACGATTCCGATTATTAATAGCAGAGAACAGAACGCCCGCGATGATAACAGTGCACCCATACTGTGTAGCAAGTGCATGTGCACACTCTCCGTCTCCCTCTCCACGTGTGTATCGTCTCATTCTTAAAAGAACCCCACAGGGTAGGTGCTGTCACCACCCCTCATTGACAGACAACGGAAATGAGGCTCAGTGGGGTTCAGATCACTCAGCAGTGGAACCCAGGAGGAGCTCAGGGTAAAGCCCAAAGCTTCAGGTGTCCTGCTTTACAATCAGTCGTCCCTTCCAAAGGACAAGATGGATGTGGAAGGGGCAAAGGGCAAGCCACCGAGCTCACAGAGCAGTCTCAGAGGCTGCCCCTTCCGTCCGCCTTTCCGCAGAAGCAGGGAAGGATCAGGTTCGGTGACAATCCTCACCCTTATGGTAGTCCCCCAGGTAGCTAGGCTGAGCCACACCACAGCAGGATGAATGCTGCCCCGGCTATACCTAAAGCCTGTCCTTCAAAGCACAGGCTCTGACAGGGATCATGCTCGTTCTTTCCTGGTTACAATGTACATACTGAGTTGGGACGAGTGTCGGGGGAAGACAGGGAAGAGTGAGCAAAAAGTACTTTGGCAGTTCTGCTTCTACAAGGAATTAAAAAGCACAGAAAAGAAGGAATGCTGCCACAAAATTCCCCAAATTAGACTTGGTTTCAGATCAAAAGCTAAGAAAATAGTGAGAACCCCTTTTAATCCAGCCAGTCACTACATACACAGATTCAGACGGAACACAGATCAAATAATATCCCAGAAACATACCCATGTATATTCGGAGCTTAATATAACCCAACTAGCATAGAAGGCAGGTGTTAATACTATTCCCCAAACCACATTTCCACAGCATTTCAAATATTTATAGCTTGTTATAAATTACACCAAGGCCACATATCAAAGAATGAAAATCACCCATATTAAATTAATCAGAGATTTTAGAAAATTATACATTACACATGGCTGAGTATAATCCATTTAATGTTTCAATGTCATGGAACATTTGCTTTATAAATAAAATATGAAAGTGATTAAGCTTCCACAGACCCTCAGGAATATGGCAAATCTATATGAGAACCCCCTAAGCCCTGGATTTGTATCTCTGGATTTTGGTTAGTGGAGAAAAATAAAAAATCATGCAACCGAACTAGATCACACTAGATGGTGATGCTCCAGAGGCAAGTCAATGTCAGCATGGGGAAAAGTGAAATTCAATATCCCACCTCCTAATACTCTGATTTCCTACAGCAGAATTCAAATGTTACCCTCCGCTCTGCAAGCTCAGTTGCTACTCTCCTTTAATGGAAGCTTAAGTGCACATTGAAGGCAGGATTTGGCTCAAAGACTTTCTAAAGTCTGCACTAAACATTCCTGTTGTTAAAAGCACCTTTACACATATATGCCATTACAAACGGAGATTGGATTTCAGGACAAAAATGTGAAATGCAGGCTTCAAGAGACGTCTGCAGAAGAGTTTAAAATAGTCCACCAACTCTCCTGCCAAAAGAAAGAAAAGAGGGAGAGAAAGGGAGAGAGAGAGAGAAAGAGAGAGACAGAGAAACAACTTAGCTTCCTCTAGAGTCAGACAACTACTGAACAATCACTGGGTAGCCAGAATTTCAAAGGCAAAATTCTGTATCTGCGTTTCTTAGATTTCATACCACCTTTCCTTTAGAGAGGTACTGCAGAGTTACATCTCTCTCTCTCTCTGCTAATTAAAAGTAAATTTTCTTTCAGGACCTTTCAATAGCTTCATAACACCATCTGGAAAAATTTGGTGACACGCTGGGGCATGTCCAATAACTGACCATGGCTGTGTTGTCACCTTTTCTGATCTCAAATACCAGAAAAAGAGAGAAGTCAGTGTTGGCAGAACATCCTGCTCCCATGGGTCGTATTCTCTCCTGGACCTCAGTAAGTATGACAAACCTGGAGATGGCTGCATGTGAACTTCTAGTGTCTGTAATGCAATTGTCTCTGTACAGAGGCTTGAACTCTCCCTGTTAGCAAGAGTTCTGAAGATGGCAAGGCATCACAAACTTCTCACAAGGCTCATCTTACAATTCCTATTGAGAAATGGTAAATAGAAAACATTTTCAGGCCAAACCCTCTTCTAGGTCTGACGACATAGCAAGAGCCTATCATTCATATAAATATATGTACAACATATACACACATATATGACATATATACAAGGTATATGGTCGCATATGGTCACCCTGTATTATGTATCTATATAGACATACATAACATATATCCATATGTCACACACACACACACACACACAGAAGGTTTGACAATTAAGTTTGCAAACTCGTCATAGAAAAAGTACTACTTACCTCATTGTTCAATATCACTAAGGTCACCTTCAAAGTACTCCCCTTGGGAACCTAATCCACCCTTCAAAACAATTTTGGCACTCTTTTTCTGGAGTGACAATCAGAGCTGTCATATTACTCTTGATGCCATGAATGTCATCAAAATGTCTTCCTTTCAACATTTTCTTTATATTTGAGTAAAGGAAAAAG
>CAUYRH010077808.1:0-45867 GCA_963574655.1 Perodicticus potto
TGGTATGCAGCCCAGGCATGGAGCAAAGCCAGGGAGGGAGGGGAGATACAGAGGGTGGGCAAGGCCAGATAGGGGGCTATGAGCCCCTGTAAGGGGGAGGCCAGTGGGAAGCAAAGGTGCAGGAGGGTGCACTGACTCAAGCGACAATGTCTGGGGTGTGTGTGTGTGTGTGTGTGTGTGTGTGTGTGTGTGTGTGTGTGAGAGAGAGAGAGAGAGAGAGAGAGCGAGCTGGAGGGGATTGTCTGTGCAGTCACTGTATGGGCTGCAAAGGAGCAGTCGAAGAGTCTTCCCCACCCCAAGAGGCTTAGACTCTAATGGGTCAAGGGCAGGAAGAACAAAAATATATTTAACACCCAACCAGTTAAACACCAGTGCCTACCCTGAGACAGACCATGGGCTGAGGGAGTTCTCTGCCCAACTTTGAAGGGAAGACCTAGCCTGGTGCTACAGACTTGCTCCTGGCTGCTACAATGCATGCTGGAAGCTACACAGAACTGCTCCAATGACCCATGTCCGGTGGGAGTGAGAGAGTCCTGGCATTCTCCTTTCCATGTGCCACAGCATCCTTGGATGCGGAAGGCAGGAATCCCACTGCGAGAGCCAGGTTCCTGCTGCCTTCCAGCCCCAGCCCAGCTTCAGCCTGCTCTGGGGTTTACTTTGCAGGCCCCCACTTACCTTCAGAAAATGAGAATACTCTCCCCACCCAACTCCTGGGACTACAGTGAGACTCAAGACTGGGGAGGGAGATGCTTGAAGAATGACCTCACTCACAACACTCAAGATGGGGTATCCCTATGCTGAAAACAAGGCAAACCCAAGTTGGGGCTGATAGAGCAGCACAGTGGGGGAGATAAAGCAGCAGAACCTTGCCTCAGATCTCAGGTCCTCCTCTGGGAGCAATGAGGGGGCATGCTCACACACTGAAGAATATTGGGTGCTGATGTGTCATTTCATTTTGTCCTCATATGACCCCTTAAGGGTGGATGCAGCTCCCTCATTTTGCTCAAGAAACCTGAGTCTTTGAGATGTTAAGTAATTTACTCAAGGTTACACACAGTAAGTGGGACACAAGGACCAAAACCTAGGCCCCTGGGCTTTAAAGCCTGTGCACTTCCTGGCATAATCCTTTTGCCTCCCAATGGAGAGACTTCACCTCTGTGAGCCCAGCGTCCTCATCTGCAAAATGGAAGGAGGTGGGGTGAGGATATTGCCTAATAGAGTTGTAAGAAAATGAGATGCGATTATGTTGGTTAAAAACATTACCTGGCATGGTATCTGGTATATAGCAGGTGCTCAGTAAATTATGTTTGTTTTTCTTTTTAAGGCAGATCAATATTAAAAGTCAGGGCTTGGGAGCCTGGGAGCTCCTAAATGCTTCAAGAAGCCCAAGGGCCGCCCATCACTGCTGGGGTGCGCGGGAGGAGGGCAGCGGAGAAGCGCTGGGAGAAAGGGCTCGGCTCCAGGCACCAGAGACGCGGGTTCCAGCTGCGCGCCCCCAGCTCTGTCGCCGCCCCCGGGCTCCCCCGACTTCCAGCCCCGCCCCGCCCCGCCCCGGAGCTGGGTCCGGAGCGCCTGCTGGGCTGATTCCCGAGCGTGTTAGGGAGCACGGAGCACGGAGGCGAGAGGCAGGCGGCGGCGGCGGGAGGCTCTTCTCCCAAGTCGGCGCAGAGCCGCCTCGGGCCGGGCTGAGCTGTACGCGGCGGCGGCGGGCCCCGGCCGGGATGCGGGGCTCCCAGGACCGCGCGGGGCGGGGCGGGCGGCGGCGGCGGCCGGCGGGCGGGAGCTGTCCGCGGTGCTGAAGCGGCGGCGCCGGGGACGCGGGGCCCGGAGCCAGGGAGCCCGCTGGGAGTTCCGACGCGGCCGCGAGGCGGGGGAGCCCTCGCTCACCGGCCCATGCCGAGCCCCCGAGCCCCGCGGAGGAAGCGGGACCGTCCGCGGCGGGACAGGTAAGGGGCCGTCTGGGGACGCAGCGGGAGCGCAGAGCTAGGCACGGAGCCGGCAGGGAGCTGGGGAGAACACCGGAGCCCTCTCAAGGAGGGGGGGTCTGACTCCTTGCTGACCGTACCTCGCGCTCCACCGGAGATCGCACCTTGTCCACTCGACACCCCTCACCCTGCAGGCTGGGCATGCGGGGAGGGGCCTGAGGGACTGAGGTCAGGACTGGCACCTGGGGACAGTGGCCCCACACCACCAGGCCCTGACTCCGACCTCAGGCAGCTCCAAGATACTCTGCCCACTGGCTACAAGAAACACTAATTAGGGTGTCCCTGACTCCCTGGTACCCCAATTCTCACCAACGGTTCTGCAACACTAACAAAATCTGAATGGGCTTCACTAAGCTCCCCTATTCTCCCACCTAAGCCTGCTCACCAGGGCTGCTGGGGTGACTGTGGGCCTCTCTGCTCTGAGATTTCTTTGCCCTAGAAATGGCCCTGGGGCCAAGGGATGGGCCAGGCCCCTTAGGACTAACTAACCCATTTCTTTGGAGAAAGAAGAGAGATATCTCAATTTTTCCCCTGTAGCACTCTTGACTTTCATGGAAAGAGTCCAGATTTGCATCACACTACTTAGTGCATGAAGGCAAAGAGTGGCCTGAGATACTATGGTCCTGTTTTCTATTATGTACTGGTGACCCTAAACAGAGCCTCCACTTGGAATTCTCTTTCTGGCAAGAGTGTGCTGAATGAGCTCATTCAGGCCTGCAAAGTGCTTCCAGTTCTTCAGAGCAGAGTTCTATGACAGATAGAATGGAGCGATCAAAATAAAACTGCGTAGAGCAGAACTTAGCCTATCACTGTGGCTGACCACTGCTTTATCCCCACTCTCCAACCCAACACAACTTCCCCACTCCCAGTGGTAGAAAGAGCACTAGACTAGGAGGTCCTGGCTGGGCACTGGCATTTACTAGCTTTGACCAGTTACCTGAGCTCTTGGAACCTCATTCTCCTTACCCCAAATGGGGGAAGGTAGCTGCTCCGCTCACCTCAGAGAACTGCCTTGGGACTCAGTGAAACAATATACCTGATCAAAACCTTGTCAACTGCATCTCTGTGCCAGTGTGAGCTGCTGTCATTGTTTCCATCCTTTAGCCAGGCTTGCTGGTAGTGACCTGATCATTGTCACCCATACCCCATTTTCTCCTGGCCCACACATGGATCCCTTTGTCCTTGGCCTCACTGGGATCCTGAATCAGCAAAGTCCAATTTATAGGAAAGGGGTTCCCTCCCTTCTTCTCTTCTCCCGTCGCCACTTACAGAAGATAACATAGGGTGACAGTCTGGGGTTCCTTCCCCCCCCCCCAAGAATAACAGATCTAGGGAAATAGCTCCTTGAAGGCAGGGATTGTGTTGTTTTCATCTCTTTGCTTTTCTCCACAACCCTCCTTCCCCACATCTGAAAGATAGTAAGGACTCAGTAATTGGGTGTAAAATAAGAGAAAGAAGTGTTAAAATGTATCAGAATAAAAGCATTTAACTAGGAGTCAGAAGCCCTGTGTTCTATTCCCAGATCTGCCACTGTCTGCCTCACGCAGCTCCCCTCCCCTCTGTGAGCATCAGCTTTATCATCTGTAAAATAAGAGACTTGGACTAAATGAGTTTTAAGATTTGGGGCCCTGATGTTGAGTGTGGCCCTGGGAGACTATTCTGAACACACAAAACCCTTGGTTCTCCTTGAATACACACTATCAGCTTTATTAACCTGGTCTGAAGAGTAAGGTAGTGACCTTTCGGTAATGAACCAGATTTTATGAATGGCATGGAAGAGAGAAATAGGAGCCAGAAATAGCCATTTACATTTGTGATGTTTTCCTAAGAATGCCTTCTCTTCCTTATTTCTCTGGGAAAGCCGCAAGTGTGCACAGAGTGACTGAGCTGAAAGAGTTCCTGCCTCTAAGCAGGGACCAGGAGGCCAGGAACACCCCATCACCACCACCACCAACACTTTCCCTTGAGTAGACAAGGGCCAGGGACCCCATGCTTGGCCATCTGCTGGGGAACCTGATATCTCCCTCCTAGGAAGATAGTGGGGACAGGCAGGAAATATCCATCCCTGTGGAAAGTATATATATACACACACACACACACACACATATATATATATATATATATATATATATATATATACACACATATATACATCTGATAATGATTTCCCACAACTGTGGCAGGCCTAGCCAATGCTCAGAAAAACCTTAGCTAATTGGCGTTTCAGTATAGCTGAGTAAGCCATGCCAGTGACCTCCTCGACTTACTCTGCGAGTGCCCAGCCAGTGTGGGGAACCAGTCTGCCCTCCCCCACATCAGCGCTTTCTGGCTCCCAGCTGTTGGTGCAGCGCTGGCAAGAATCAGCTCTCTGGAGTTAATGGACAGTCGCTAACCCTCATAACAAAGTGCTGGTGGTGGCAGCAACTGCAAGCAGAGAGAGGAGCTTTATTTTCTGCTAGACTGGACTGTGGAGGAGCTGGCCTACTGTTGGGGTGAGGACAATATGCTAGCCCTCCTTCTGCAGCTGTCTGGCTGGGCACCCCCACACCCTCAGAGCTGTCGGAGTGCAGGGCATCTCTGGTCACCCAGGTGTATAGCAGCTGGCTCCTCTCCCAACCAGGGAAGATGAGACGACTGCCACTGGCTACTTCCTGGGTTCTTCTCTTGCCCCTTCCTTGCTTAGGTTTCTACCCTGGGCCCCTCCACAAGGCTTCAAAGGAAAGAAGGGAGTCAACCCTGGCATAAGATTAAGTGATCCTGGTTATCTGGGGCAGGGGTATGGGAAGCTGAGGAAGAGGAAGAATAAATGCAATATGGGCATTAAGAAATGGGGTGTGGGCTCAGTGCCTATAGCGGCTGGGGCACCAGCCATAGACACCGGAGCTGGCAGGTTTGAACCCAGTGGGGCCTGCCAAACAACGATGACAACAACAACAACAACAAAATAGCTGAGTGTTGGGGAGGCACCTATAGTCCCAGCTACTTGGGAGGCTGAAGCAAGAGAGTTGCTTAAGTCCAAGAGTTTGAGGTTGCTGTGAGCTGTGATGCCATAGCACTCTACCCAGGGCGACATAGTGAGACTCTGTCTCAAAAAAAAAAAAAAGAAAAAAGAAATTGGGGGTGTGTGAGAGAGTGATTAAAACACTGAAATACACATATGGAGGCCCCATTCCCCTGTGTAACACATAAAATGACAGAGGCAAAGAATATCTGGAGACATCTGCACATTGTTAGTTACCTTCAAGTTCAAAACCCAGTTCATGGTATCCTACAGGGGCTTCCAGCCCCAAAGTACACCACTCTAGGGAGAAAGAAGCCGAAGGAACAGCCCTCTTCACTTTGCGGAGAAGAAACATCACAGTTCTCTAAATCTTCTGAGTTTTCTAATCCCTGTCCCTTCTCAGGGGCTCAGTTGGCATCCTATATGAGGCAGGGTCCCTCTTCTGCAGGCCAGGGACAATAAAGACTGATCTTCATCCCTGCTCTTTTTATCAAGTCCCCCGTCTCTTACTTCCTCCCTACAGCTGCCTCTCCCACTCCTTCCCCCAGCCCTGGCCACCAACCAAACCCAGCAGGGAAGGAGGGCTCTACCTCTCCTGAGGTGTGTTCTCTTCTACCAATAGATACGCCTTTGCTTCTAAGTGGTTGGGAATGAGCTGCTTCCGTGGAGAGAAAGGTTTTGTCAGCAAGAATAAGGATTTGATTTCCGTCTTAAAATGGACTAACTTGAATAGTGGAACCACCATCTCAGTCCTCTTAGCAATTTTCATCCTTGTCAGCCACAAACCCATCTCCTGGGCAGGTAGATAATGCTTTGAAGAAGAGGATAGACCTACTCTTGGGAGCCCAGGGTGGCAGGGGATAGAAATAAAGTTAAATTGATTCTCCATGGAAGACAGCAACTAAGAAAATTCCTGTGGGAATGGAGAAGCGTTTCAGCTGTCTTTACTGGGTTCCCCCCTCAGCTTTCTCCTCTCCTTTTCTGTGCTCTCTTCTGCCTTCTCCTCTCCCTCTCCAAATGTCCTCTGATGATGCTCACATCTCTCTCCAGCCCTGACTACTACCAGAGCTTCAACTCCCTCCCCATTCTGCATCTCTCTCTCTCTGACCTATCTCTCTGTGTTTGTGTATGTGTGTGTGTGAGAGAGAGAGAGCGATTTCTCCAGCTTGGTACTTGGGCCATTTAAAATCTGAATATAGGAGGAGCCTGTGGCTCAGTGAGTAGGGTGCCAGCTCCATATACCGAGGGTGGAAGGTTCGAACCCAGCCCCAGCCAAACCGCAACAAAAAAATAGCCAGACATTGTGGCAAGCACCTGTAGTCCCAGCTACTTGGGAGGCTGAGGCAAGAGAATCGCCTAAGCCCTGGAGTTGGAGGTTGCTGTGAGCTGTGATCCACGGTACTCTACCGAGGGCAATAAAGTGAGACTCTGTGTTTAAAAACTAAACTTTTTTTTTTCTTTTTTTTGAGACAGAACCTCAAGCTGTCACCCTGGGTAAAGTGCTGTGGCATCACAGCTCACAGCAACCTCCAACTCCTGGTCTCAAGTGATTCTCCTGCCTCCACCTCCCAAGTAACTGGGACTACAGGTGCCTGCCACAATGCCCAGCTATATTTTGGTTGCAGCCATCATTGTTGTTTGGTGGGCCCGGGCAGCAGGATTCGAACCCAACAGCTCAGGTATATGTGGCTGGCACCTTAGCCACTTGAGCCTCAGGCGCAGAGCCTTTTTTTTTTTTTTTTTAAGTTCAGGAAAAACTTTCTGCTTCTATTTCTTTTTTCTTCTCTATTTATTATTTTTCTCCTTTAGTATCTCTGTTGAATCTTTCTGAAACTCATATTAAATTGATGTTGGACCTTCTGGGACTCTCCTCCATGTCTTTTAACTTTAACTTTATCCATCTTTTTGTTTTTGGGGTTCATTTCTTAGAGAATTTCATTAACTTTTTCTTTTTCATTGAAAGAGCAATCTTGGTTGAGAACAATGGCTTGTGTCTATAATCCCAGCATTTTAGGAGGCTGAGGCAGGATAATCACTTGAGGCCGGGAATTTGAGGCCAACATAGGGAGACCCTGTCCCTACAAAAAAATTTAAAAAAAAAACAAATTTAATTATCCAAGTGCAGTGGTGTGTGCTTGTAGTCCCAAGTAGTCCTAGCCACTTGGGAAGCTGAGATGGGAACCCGGAAGTCATGCATGCAGTGAGTTACGGTCATACTACGCTACCACTCTCCAGCCTGGATGATAGCCCAAGACCTTGTCTCTAAACATTCTATAATCCAGTCTCCCAGCTGAATTTTGGAAAATTTAGGCAATTATTCCAAACCTCTTATGTTCTTGGATTGTTCCTTTTTTTTTTTTGAGACCGAATCTCACTATGTTGCCCATGATAGAGTGCCATGGCTTCATAGCTCACAGCAACCTCAAACGCTCAGGCTCCAGCAATTCTCTTGCCTCAGCCTCCCAAGTAGCTGGGACTACAGGTGCCTACCACAATGCCCAGCTATTTTTTGTTTTAGCAGGCCCGGGCCAGGTTGGAACCCACCAGTCCCGGTGCATGTGGCTGGGGCCCTAAACACTGAGCTACAAGTGCTGAGCCAGCACCGAGCTGTACTGGTCCTTTTTCATAGCAGCCTGTTTTTGTTTTATAGCATGTAGTATTCTCTTTTTTTGTTGTAGTTTGGCTGGGGCCGGGTTTGAACCCACCACCCTTGGTATTTGGGGCCAGCACCCTGCTCACTGAGCCACAGGAGCTGCCCAAAGGTAGTATTCTCTATCTCCCTGAGAATATGAATTCAAAAAAATTTTTTAGGTTTTTCCTGTAACTTAAAATAATTTTTTAATCTTATTGGGTCATTTGTTCTATTGGTTTATTCAATCCTTCTCTTTTATTTTCATGTAGTTGTTCTTCCTTGTCCTTTCTTATCCATTTGTACTTATGAATAAAGCTGTTGACTAGAACAGGCAACTGGTATAAATTTCCTCTGCAATTGGGTAAGTTTGTTTCCCCAACACAAGTCTCCTCTGAATGGGAGTTGCTCTTTCCTCTAAAGTTTGGGGCTGCAGGTTTCTCTGCACTGATTTCTTCACCAGGGAATCTCATTTGCTCTTTATTTCCCAGGAATTCCTGGCCCATTGATATCATTCTTATTTTTGTTTTCCAGTTTTGTTATGATTATTTATTTATTTTTGAGACAGAGTCTCACTATGTCACCCTCAGTAGAGTGCTGTGGTGTCACAGCTCACAGCAACCTCAAACTCCGGCTTAAGGGATTCTCTTGCCTCAGCCTCCCAAGTAGCTGGGACTATAGGCACCTGCCACAAGGCCCGGCTATTTTTTTATTGCAGTTGTTTTGCTGGCCTGGGGCAGGTTCGAACCCACCACCCTCAGTGCATGTGGCTGGTGCTGTAACCACTGTGCTACGGGTGCCAAGCCAATTTCATTTATTTAAAAATATATGTCCTGGCTCAGCGCCTGTAGCTCAAGTGGCTAAGGTGCCAGCCACATATACCAGAGCTGGCGGTTTGAATCCAGTCCGGGCCTGCCAAACAACCATGACAACTACAACCAAAAACTAGCCAGGCATTGTGATGGGTGCCTGTAGTCCCAGCTACTTGGAAGGCTGAAACAAGAGAATCGCTTAAGCCCAGGAGGTTGCTGTGAGCTGTAATGCCACAGCACTCTACCCAGGGTGACAGCTTGAGGCTATGTCTCAAAAAAAAATACATATATATATATGAAAATATATATATTAAAAAAATATATATATATATATGTCCTGTCATTTTAATAGAACATTAAGAAGAAAAAGAAGTGGTCATTTGTGCAGGCTGCCCTCTTGATGAGCAGCCTCCCTTAGTTTCTCTTCACTTTCTATTTAATTGACAAAGCCAGAAACCTGAGACTCATTCTTGGTTCTTCCTCTTCCTCACTTCTAGTTAAGCACAAATTCCTATTCATTTAGCCTCCTACCTACTCTTCAGATAGGACCCTTCCTCGCCATCAATTCTTCCACAGACCTGTTTCAGCTCCTCATCTTCTCCTGCCTGCATTTCTACAGCAGTCTCTCTCTCTTTTTCTTATTTATCTACAGTCGTCACTTAATAGGACCCTTATCCTCCGTCCTCACTCACCTTAAGTCCCTTCTATCCTCTGCTGCCAACCAGAGTGCTCTGTATAAAACGCAAGAATGACCTCGTTACTTCCTTGCTCCCCAAAGCTTGTCTGCGTGGCATAGAAGGCACCCCATCTCTCAGGCCTACTCCAGCAACGTCAGACTTCCTGGCTTCCCCTTCATACCACTGCCCCATGCCTTTGTGCTAAGAAATGTCCTTCTCAGTCCCACCATGTCTCAACTACCATCCCAGGACAGGGGTCCCTTATGATTGTACCCACAGCATCCTGTATACTCTCAGCACAACTCACTCCATTGTATTAAATCCTTGTATCTTGGGCGGTACCTGTGGCTCAGTGGGTAGGGCACCAGCCCCTATACCGAGGGGGGCAGGTTCGAACCCAGACCTGGGCCAAATTGCAACAAAAAAACAGCCAGGTGTTGTGGCGGGTGCCTGCAGTCCCAGCTACCCGGGAGGCTGAGGCAAGAGAATCCCCTAAACCCAAGAGTTGGAGGTTGCTGTGAGCTGTGATGCTATGACACACTACCAAGGGCGATAAAGTGAGACTCCATCTCTAAAGAAAGGAAGAAAAGAAAACCTTGTATCTGCTAGTTTGTATTTTTCTACCCCTCCCCATAAAAAAATTAATTTCTTGTTATTATATCCCAAGAAGTAGCCTGAAGTAGCTGTTTAAGAAATGTTTATTGGCTCAGCACGTGTGGCTCAAGCGGCTAAGGTGCCAGCCACATACATCTGAGCTGGCCCAGGCCCGCCAAACAACAATGACAGCTGCAACCAAAAAAATAGCTGGGTGTTGTGGTGGGTGCCTGTAGTCCGAGCTGCTTGGGAGGTGGAGGCAGCAGAATCACTTGAGCCCAGGAATTGGAGGTTGCTGTGAGCTGTGGTGTCACAGCACTCTACCCAGGGTGACAGCTTGAAGCTCTGTCTCAAAGAAAAAAAGAAAAGAAAAGAAATGTTTATTGTGCAGAACTAAATGTGCCTCAGCCAGAGGTGCTCCATCTACCCTAGATCCAGGAAAGTATAAAGTTCTTTATTACCAGAAAGTACACCTAGTTCACCCATTCACCAATTCACTCATTCATTCATGAGTTTCACACTCTATTGAATGCCTACTGTATGCCATTGCAAGGGGATGCAGGGATGAGCAAGGCAGACACAGTCCCCACCCCTCTGGAGCTCACAATCTAGTGAGGGAGAACGACACTAATGAATGAATCACACTTATATAAATAGAGACCATGATAAGCACTTTAAGAAGAAGAGCATGGAGCTGTGGAGAGCAGACAACCAGGGAAGCTGGATCCTGACTGAGGATGTAGGGATGGCCTTCCTGAGGAAGTGATCTTTGAGCTAAGAATTAAAGCTTCCTGATGTGAGTGGAGCTTCTGAGAAACATGGCTGGGAAGTGAAGGAGAGAGCGGCACAGGAGCTGAAGAGGGGAATGGCACTGGGGAAGGATATGCCCATTCTCTCTTGCAGCCTAGCTGCCCCAAAACTTAGTGGCTTAAAACAACAGACATTTCATTATACTTTATGACTTTGGGGGTCAGGAATGCAGGCAGGGTTTAGCTGCATGATCATTCCACCCCATGTGACATTAACAGACGTCACCACTGCCAGATGGGCTGAACCCACAATGGCTTCATTCACATGTCTGGTACCTTCAGGCTGATTAGGAGGCTGGGCTCAGCAGGTTGACAGTGACCAGAGTATCTACACACAAGTGGCCTTTGCATCATGATGGCCCCAGAGTAATCTAACTACTTATAGGACAATTCAAGCTTCCAAGAGTGTTCTAGCAAGCAAGGTGGAAAGATGCAGGCCTTTTTTAACCTGGCCTCAGAAATCACATAGCGTTACTTTTGCTGTGCTCTGTATTTGAAGCTGTCACAAGCCCACCCAGATCAGAGATAAGGGGAATAGAACTCCACCTCTCCATGTGGCCAGGTTTTATAATCATCAGCGTGATTTTACTTTTTAAGGCAAGGAAGCTACAATATGTTTAAGCACCATTAGGAAAGATCAGGAGTTAGGAGGCATTGGAGACAGAGGAGAGAAAAAGCATAATCAATTGTGTTAGGATTGCTGAGAAGCAAACTGAAACGAAGCAAGCTAAGTTCCTCATTTTCCCTGACTCTGCCACTCCTGGCTCTCTCTCCTTCCCTTATTGTCAGAGGCGTCAGGCTACAGCTAATGAGTCAAACCTGCCTGGTGGCTCTCTTACTTTTCACCAGCCGGAAATCATCAAATCCAGCCCAAGCCATCAAGTTCTTCACAGTTTGCAGAACTGACTAGAGGATGGTCTAGCACCTGTTCTTAAAGTTTTCACCTTTCCCTCTGTTTTAATCATTTGTATTTAATCTTCTGCCCTACTGGGAAGTTCTGGCTTTTATCTCTTAGCTTAAAAACAATCCCTCTCCTGTTGCACTGAGAGATAGTGGTCAGTAGCTCAGCTTCTTCACAAAGGCTCAGTGTTTATTTGAATCTAGACCTTGGGGTTATCCAGCAGGCAGCCTGGGCTGTCAAATTTCTTAATCTTTTTTTGGCTCGGCGCCCGTAGCACGTTGGTTGGTTACGGTTGGCCACATACACCTAGGCTGGCCAGCCCGGGCCAGCTAAAGCAACAATGACAACTGCAACAACAACAACAAAAATAGCCAGGCATTGTGGCAGGCGCCTATAGTCCCAGCTCCTTGGGAGGCTGAGGTAAGAGAATCTCTTAAGCTCAGGAGTTTGAGGTTGCTGTGAGCTGTGACACCATGGCACTCTACCAAGGGTGGCATAGTGAGACTCTGCTCAAAAAAAATTTTGTTTTTCTTAATCTTTTTTTTTTTTTCTTAAAGCTCCCATTTCTCATTCCCTTCACTGAGGATTCTGGTTTCAGCCCATTCAAGACCAACTCCTCACCACTGTCACCACCCACCATTTTTTACCTTTCCCACTCACAGCTGTGCCCTGAAGGGTGTAGCAAATGACAGCCCCACATTTAGACTAAATCAAACTTGAATTCAAGTCCAGTTTCTGTCACCGTTTGGTTGGGGCAAGTTTTTGACCTTTCTGAGCCTCAGTTTTCTCATCTGAAAAATAGGGAATAATAATAACCAGCTTTATTAGTTGTTGTAAAGTTTTGAGATAAAGTATGTGGAGCACCCAACACATGAGGATACAGTAAATAGTAACTGTTACCATTTGACAGGGTTCTGATAAAGCCTGACCCCATCCTAGGGTGTGACCCAACTCCTGGTCACACATTACACTGTCCTTTTGGCCTCTCTGACATGTTCACCATGCCTCCTCCCAAGGACTCCAGAGTCCACCAGGCAGGACGCACGACCAATCTCCCCAAGGCCTGAGCCCTACAGCTAATTCTGGAGAACATGGTGGTGTTTAGGACAGCCCGTTGACACATACACCACATACACCTGGGCTGGGATAGAACCTGGCCTGGGCCAGCTAAACAACGACAACCAGAACAAAAAATAGGGGTATAGATCCCTACCTCTAGTAGATCCCTGCTCTGCTGACAGCCTTTTCCACACCTCCCATCCCTGCATCATGGGTTACAGGTTAAAAGCTCGCATCAGGTCAGACAGACTTGGACCAAACAGGGCTCTGCCACTCTCCAACTGTATCATCTCAGAAATCCTACCTAATTTCTCTGAGCCCCAGTTTTCCCACATGTGAAAGAGGATGGATTCGATGAGATGAAACACTTGAAGCACTTGGCATGGTGTTCAAAACAAAGCAAGCACACAGTAAATGTTGGCTGATACATAGTGGCACTAGGGTGTGGTGACTCTGCAGTCAGACTCCCAGGGTTCTTACAACATTCTCCTGCCTCAATGTCTTTATCTGTAAGATGGAAATAATGACGGCAGAGACGTCATCATAGGGGCACCGTAAGGATGGAATGAGATAATATATAACATTTAGAATGGTGTCTGGAAGAACTTAATAAGTGTGGGGTGTTATTATTCCACCCTTTAACTTTCGACTTGTTTATATTTTTATATTTAAGTTTCATTGCTTATACCTATGCAACACATATCTGGATTTTGTTGTCTTTTCTAAATCTAGTCTATCTTTGTCTTTAAAAAATCACCTTTGAGGTCTAATGCAAGACAAAATTTTAATTTTGTAAATTTTAAATATGCAATTTTAATACCGATACTAATTTATACAAAACTAATTATAAGTATACAGTTCAATGAGTTTTGTGAAATACATGCAGTCACATAATCACTGCCACAATCAAGAGGCAGAAGAGTTCCATTGCTCCAGAAGTTTTCATGTTCCGTTTCAGTTGATGCCCTCCGCTTCTCCCTGCCCTGAGCAACCACCCATCTGCTTCAGTCACTATAGTTTTGCTTTTCCTAGAAGTTCATATATAGAGAATAAAATACTATATGACTATTTCTGTGAGCTATTTTATTCCATTTACATTGATATAGTTGGTTTTAGGCTAACATTTTAGTAATTCGTTTTCTGTTTGTCTCACTTGTTATATTAATATATTCCTTATTCTGCTTTTCCAAACCTCTTTTTGGAGGAATCAAGTATTTTTATTATTTCATATTTCTTATCTATTGATTTATTGCTTATACTTTTTTTTTTGAGACAGAGTCTCAAGCTGTTGCCTTGGATAGAGTGCCATGGCATCACAACTCACAGCAACCTCAAACTTCTAGGCTTAAGCAATTCTCTTGCCTCAGTCCCCTAAGTAGCTGTGATACAGGCGCCCTCCACAAAACCCAGCTATTTTTTGGTGGTAGTTGTCATTGTTGTTTGGCGGGCCTGGCTGGATTCAAACCCAATGTGTGTGGCTGGCACCCTAGCCGCTAAGCTACAGGTGCCGAACCGTGGTTATACTTGACTATCAGAGCAGCAGTTCTTTTTTCTTTGAAACTCATTCTGTCACCCTGGAATTGAGTACTATGGCATCATAGTTCATAGCAACCTCAAACTCTTAGGTTCAAGCTATCCTCTTGCTTCAGCCTCCCGAGTAGCTGGGACTATAGGCACCTGCTACAATGCTGGGTTATTTTTTCTATTTTTAGTAGAGAGAGGATCTTGCTCTTGCTCCTGAGCTCCGACGATCTACCTACCTTGGCCTCCCAGAGTGCTAGGATTACAGGCATGAGCCACCATGCCTAACCAGAGCAGTAATTCTTTTTTTTTTTTTTTTTTTTTTTTTTGAGACAGAGTGTTACTATGTAGCCCTCGGTAGAGTGCCGTGGCATCGCAGCTCACAGCAACCTCAAACTCCCAGCTATTTTTTGGTTGCAGTTGTCATTATTTAGCAGGCCCAGGCCAGGCTTGAACCCACTAGCCTTGAAGCATGTGGCTGGCACCGTAACCACTGTGCTAGGAGCATCGAGCCCAGAGCAGTAATTCTTAAAGTATAGTCCCTGGACCAGCAACATTGTCACTTAGAAACTTGTTAAAAATGCAGATTCTCAGGCCCCGTTCCAGACTCATAAACTGTGATGAGGGAATCCAGCAGTCCAGGTTTAACCAATGCTGAAGTTAGAGAACCACCACCCCAAAGACCACTCTTCCTTCTGGCAAGCAGCTGGGCTATGTGCAGATCACCTTCATCCTTTCAGGGGTGAAGCTGACTCCAAGCCTGGTGGCAGTGCTGTGAGGGCCGTTTTATTTCCAGTTTGCTCTAACTTCTAGGGTGTAGCCCTAAGAGGCCCCAACTGAAAACCAGGCCTTCTCCTTAACAGGCCCTGAACTCCAATTTTTCTCCCCAGACCTGATGCTATTGCAAGAGTAGCTTCTAAGCTGCCACTTGTGCATCAGGAATGTCCTCAAGGGGGAAGTGGCGCCCAGTGGCAGGCTCACCTTTCTGCCTGCTCTTTCCTCTGAGTTCTTGACTTCTCACCCCTCAAATTCTCACTGCCTTGGTGTGTCTTTGATGCCCTCGCATTTCCCCCAACTTTCCTAGCTCTGATTGGCAGTTTTGTGTGACAGGAGTCAATCTGTCCAGATGGAAGAGGAAGCCCCCTGTCCTTTTGCTGCTTTGTGCTGAGATTATAGAGTCAGAATGAGCATTTAGACAGTTCCGTTCCTGGCACTTGATAAAATGCTCAATAAGTTTAAGTTAGTCTTCTCCCAATAAAATCCTAGGGTCATATTGAACTGAGTTGTTAAAATCAACTTCTCCTAACCCTCTCATACATTTTATAGATAAGTAAACCAATGTCACACTGTATGACTGGTCTCCAGTGCAACTGGACTCAGCAGGAGCTGTAATTGGACTTTAGGGAGTTCCTGGATGGTCTCCTGTTCCTCGTCTGGCAGGTGGCAGTGTGCTCTCCACCCCCAGATCAGGGAGTGAAAAACCTCAGGGCCCAGCTAAGTTCTCAGCTCAGACGGAAACAACCTAAGAACTGTGGTCTCAGCGCTACTTTTCTCCCTATCCTCATATGGATCTCAGACCCACCACCCTAATCATACAATCTAGAGCTGTCCTAGCTTCAGAATTCTAGACTGTCTCCTGCCTTTCCTCTGGAGCAGACCGCACACATGCACACACTCATACACTTAGACACACTTACCTGTGGGTAGTCAGGCAACTGCACAGATCTGGAAGGCATCACTGTTCTGGCAGCAGAGGTGGTGATGACAATTACTCTTCTTTGAATGCTGATTCCTTATCCCAGGGAATGGAGAGAGGTAGACCCAAGGGACAGTCTGGAAGGCCAGGCCAATGGCAGGAAAGGCTGGGCCTGGACTCCATGCTGGGTAACCAGGACAAGGTCCACAATCTCCCATGAGGACATGGGTGAAACATGAGCTGTGTAGAGAATCGCAGCCCTTAGCTGGACTGTGAGCAGGAGGTACTGCTGCTAACTTGGGTTGCTTAATGGAAGTGGATGTGTGGGAGTGAGTAGATGTGTGTGTTGGTATGTGTGTAGGCAGCCTTCAATGCCGTGCTCAGCCACCAAACCCAAAATGAGCCCCCCAGCCAGCCTGGAGAGTTTTAAACTAATATTAGATAATTTGGCTCAGAAGCAATCTATGCACTTAATTTTTTTCTGGTTTAAAAGTAGTATGTGCTCATCGTGAAAAATAAATATGGAAAATAGAGAAAACAGGGTATAAAAAGGCAATGAAAAGTGCCTGCGCTCCCACCCTGGAGATAATCACTGTTGACTTTTTGGCGGTGTGAGATTACATGCACTTAACCATTCTCTTTTCTTCCTTCTCACTGAATTTGCAATGAGCATTTTCTCACATCATTACTCTTTGTAAACCTGTTTTGGAAGGCCTTGTACCACTGTATTATGTACCGTAATTTATTTAACTTGCTTCCAATTGTTGGACATTTGGACAGCTTCCAGTTTTTCTCTCTTGTGTAAAACCAGGAGCATACATCTTTGCCCATGAAGTGCTGAGAAGTTCAGCTTAAAGGTACCATGAGAGCTAAGGGAAGAGGGAATCCTGAAAAGGCGGAGTGTGGCCTGAGTTGCAGAGGCTCAGCTGGGTGTACTTTGACCAGGAGAGTCCGACATGGGTTGGGGTCAGCTGAGATCTGGCTGCCCCAGCCTGCCTTGCACAAGTGCCTTGCAGATGGCAGTGGTTCTCAAGCTTCCTAATGCTGTGGCCCTTTAATACAGTTCCTGTGGGCGCGGCGCCTGTGGCTCAACGGGCAAAGGCGCCAGCCACATACACCTGAGCTGGCGGGTTCGAATCCAGCCTGGCATGCCAAACAATGACGGCTGCAACCAAGAATGGCCAGGCGTTGTGGCGGGCACCTGTAGTCCCAGCTACTTGGGAGGCGGAGGCAGGAGACTCGCTTGAGCCCAGGAATTGGAGGTTGCTGTGAGCTGTGATGTCACAGCACTCTATCCAGAGTGACAGCTTGAGGCTCTGTCTCAAAAAAAAAAAAAAAAAAAATACAGTTCCTGTGGTTCGCTACTCACAGGATGAGAACCGCTGCCCTACGGTCTCCAGGGATCTTTCCATCCCATCTCAGGGAATCAGACAGGAGGGCGGGATACTTGCCAGGTTCTCCTGGTGAGACAGAGGTGGGCAGGGGTAGATTCGATGCATTAATCTGCTATGAGAGCCCTGCCCACCCCTGTCCCCAAGTTTCCTGCAGAGCTCAGTTTACAAGGATGGTGACAGGACAGTGTTCTGGCTGAGCCTGGAGGCTACAGGGTGAGGGACATGTATTTGACCAGGAAGAGGGGCTGGAGGACCTTTGGGAGCCTGCCCTAGTCCCCTGAGATGGGCAGCCCCAGGGCAGTTAAAAAGCCAGGAGATGAACCCAGGCCTCCACCACCCAGCTGGAAATTAGGATCCTCAAAACAAACCCCATGGGGTGGCGGGGGATTATCATCCATGAGGGAACTCAGAGGAGCACATGAGCGGGAATGTGCCCAAGGCATCAGGCCAGGATGAAATCCTCACTGATCAGACTGGAAATCCAGGGCTTCTCAGTAGGCTGACCAGGAGAGGATGGGAGGTCCCTGAGGCCACCTGACCTGCCTCTCCTCTCTCTCCACACCCCACTCCATCTGCCACCCAGAATGCAGGTGGGTCCGTGCCTTCCCAGGGGCGTACAGGTGTTCAGGGCGCTAAAGTGGGAGAGTCAGCCCACGAATGCCTCTGCACCTCCAGCTGGGATGTGCAGGTCCACCTGAGATCCTGCAGGCCCTTCCCAAAGTCACAATTTGCCTTAGGGCTGACATAGCCTAAGGTGCTAATTTCCAGGTCCCTCTAAGACCACTGCCCAAGGGAAGCCGCCTCTCCTGGTAAGAGCTGACAGCCATGAGCAGATACCACATGCTAGACTAAGCATGGTCCCATTCGACCCCGGAATAAATCCTCCCTCATCCACAAATCCCACCCTGCCACCAAGTAAGTCCTGTCAATCTCTCTGAAGGCCCCCTGCCTTTTCTCCATCTCCACCACTGTGGAGTCCCGAAGCCATAGCAAAAGCCCCCGATGAGAGCACAGTTAGCTGTGGGGAAGGCTTCGGGACCTAAATCTTATCCTAGCACCCCCACTAAGACCCTTGCAGTCCCCTTAGGCCTCAACAGGTCTGCCTGACCCGGCCCCCACCTCCATGTGCCCCTGGCCTGCACCTGGGCTCTCAGGCCTTCGCTTACATTCTCCCCTCCGCATGAAACGTGTTCCCACGCCCTTCACCTTGTTGACTTGACTCTCCCTTTACACGTCAGCTCAGCGTCTGTGCGCCAGTCTGTCCATGGCACGTTCTCACTCCCACCTGCTGTACTTCTCCCTCAGGACAGGGACAGGATTTTACAGCTGTCTTCTCCACGAGACTGGAAGCTCCATGACGACACAATGTGCGTCCTCTCCCTTCCCCACCTCTCGCCGTTCTCACTACCATGTCCCAGGCATCTGGTAGGGTGCATGGCACACAGCCGACTTTGCATAAGTGCGTGGTGAATGGGTAAACGCCCCAGCTCTACACCCATAAGTGCGACTGCTGTCCGCGGTCCACAGGCAAAGCTGCAGAAGCCTTGAAAAGTGACATAGCCAGCTCCAGGTCCTGCAGCTGGCGAATGGCAAAGGCAGAGTCTGAGCCGAGTGGGGACTACAGAACCTGTGCTCTCCACCACTTCTGGTCCCGCACCTGGCCTCAGTGCCCTCTGTCTTGCTCTTCCGACAGGCTCTCTGAGGACTGCTCGGCTGGCCCAGGCTCCCCTTCCCAGCAGCTGCCCCCAGAACCATGGAGAGTCTAAGTGAACTTCAGAACCCACTGCTGCCCAGGAGCCCTGCCCACCTCCACGGCCCCTGTCCCTACCCAGAGACCCCACCCAGCTGGTCCTGCAGGGAGAAGCTCTACTCCTACCTCCTGGGTGGCACTGGCCCTACTCGAGCCCACCAGCTCCTGGACCCAGGTTCCCTGCAGCTGGCTGTGGAGGCCTGGTACCGGCCCAGCTGCCTCCTGGGGAGGGACAAGGTGAAGGAGCCCAGGGCAGACAGCTGTGAGACCAGCTTCACAGAGAGCAGGGAGCCCCAGGCTGGACCCACAGAACGGCCCCCAGGACCCAGCCAAGCTGAAGAGGATGTCACCATCCATACTGTGTCCTATGGAGTTCAAGAGGAGCTGCAGGGCCAAGAGGATGACCAGGAGGAGGATGAGGTGAGCACATATGTTTAAAATGCAGATTCCCAAGGCCCCTCTACCAGACATTGAGATTTAATAGGCCCGGACTGGGACCCAGGAATCTGTATGCTACCATGTACAGTCACCATGTCTGTGGGTTCAGAAACACTAGCTTGAACTGACTATTTAATAGCATTGTTCTTGTTTTCTGAATTATGTAAGTAATTCAAACTCAATACAGAAAACCACTCAAAGATAACACTATTATTTTGGTAGATAAGTGTCTAAGTCTCTTCATTCACATGTTTTTTCCTCACCCCAATCCCCAAAAGAGATTTTGCTGTTCATAGTTTTATAACCTGATTTTTGTCTTTCACAACACATTTCAGTATTGCTCCAAGTAATTTAATATTTTTCTACAAGGTGATTTTTAATGGTTACATGGTCTTCCATTGTAAGTTCTTCCATCATTTATTAATTCAATCTCCTGGTCATAGACATTGAGAATGTCTTTTTTACAATTGCTGTCTTTTGATGAGCAGCCCTGGACACAGATACTTGCATTCTTTCCTCGTAATAAATTACTAAAAGTAGAATCGTTAGGTCACTGTTAAGGCTTTTGATGACAGCACCCAGGCCAACCCACACTCCCACCAGCAGAAGAAGAAACGTCTGTTTCTCCACATAATTGCCCACTGGGTGTTTCCTTTTTAAAAAAACTCTTGCCAGTCTGAAGCGGCTGGGGTGAACCTGGGTCTGGTCACCACGCCCCACTGTTTTGCAGAGTAATGCAACTTCAACAGAGAGTGAAAGCGAAGACAACTTCCTCACGCTGCCTCCCAGGGACCACCTGGGTCTTACTCTCTTCTCCATGCTCTGCTGCTTCTGGCCACTGGGCATTGCTGCCTTCTACTTCTCCCAGGGGGTAAGAGCACCTGGGGTCCCGGGCTTCTTCCTGGCCACCTCCCTGTGCTGGAAGGGTTGGCATCTCATCTGCAGGATGGGGTGAGGGACCTGGTGGGCTGGGCTGTTTCGCTGGGTGTGGGCAAGCTCTCGCTCATCAGCACGTCTCTCTCCCTAGACCAGCAAGGCCATCTCCAAGGGGGACTTCCGCCTGGCCAGCACCACCTCCCGCCGGGCCCTCTTCCTAGCTACACTCTCCATCGCCGTTGGGGCCGGTCTCTATGTAGCCGTGGTGGTGGCTCTGGCAGCTTACATGTCCCAGAATGGCCATGGCTAGTGGCCAGTAGGGCCTGGATCCTGCCTCCCCTGCCCAACTAAGGAAGCAGTGGGGCTTAGGTTTGCAGACCTCCTAGAAAGCCCATGCCCCCAAACAGAACGCAAGAGAGTGGCTTGCTGGGGAAGGCCCCCAGTCTGCAGCCTGCAGAGCTCAGCCTTCACTTCTTCTTGCCCACCGCTCCCAGCCCCATAGCAGGGCCAGGGGCACTCCTCTCTAACACAGGCTGCAGAGGGGACACAGGAGATAGCAGGGTCTTGCTCAGCCTACCCTGCCCATTCCCTCAAGGGGCACCTGTCCTGTAGGCAGCCCACCACCAATTCCGCCATCCTCCCCACAGAGAACAAGCAGGAGGTTACAGGGAGGAAAAGGGGTAACTAGGGGACGGGACCAGACCTAGTCCTTCAGGGGTCTTCATCTGGAGCAGCCTGAGCTTCCCCTAACTCTGCTCTCTGGCCCCATCACACCCAGACCCCAGCCAGCCAGGAAGGAAATACGTGGAGGCTCAGGAGCCCTTGCTCTTTCTGAGTCTGGAGGATGCTCATCTCCCCTGTGGGCTTATAAGACATCATAGCATCCATGTAGAGGAGTCCCAGTGTGAGCTTCTCTGTCCAGGAGCAAAAGGCAAATGTGATCACAGAAAGACTGGAGGGCCCTGAAATATTGCTGGGCCCCAAGGACCTCCCCTCTCTGCCCCTGCTCCCTGCCCATCATCCATTTCTGGGCTCTGCCTGGGGGCCCTGAGCTGGTGCCATCCCAGGTAGAGGGAAAGAAAGTGCCATCAACCCACCAGGCACTGAGTGCAGGGCCCTAAGCCCTGTACGAAATGCAGTGGGGAGAGACGATGGGAAGTAGTGAATGCAGGTGAGGCAGGGACTCAGGGCAGGCGTAGCCTGCTGAGTAGCCAGCAGTCCTCAGGAAGACTTCCTGAAGGTGTCCCTTGAGCAAGGCCTAGAAGGATGAGCAGAATTCAAAAAGGGATTTGTTTTCACACAACTCCTATATTTGTAGGCAGGGGTGCTGCAGGTGCCTTCCAAGGGGGGTTCCAAGGTGTTTGGATTCTGCCTGAAGTGTCTGGGCTGGAGCCAAACTGTGGCCATTCCTAAGGGTTCTACCAACTTAAGGAGGAAAGTCACAGTCTCTCAAAGACCAGTGAGGTTTTCCCACCTCTGAATGAAGGGGAAATGGTGATGGATATCTTTGGGGCATCATCACTAGAAACCCCACTCAGGGCTACTCTTGACACCCCCAGCCATTAGGAAACATCCAGAATTTTAGAGGTATCCAGCAGGCAGAGGGCAGCACGTTAGGAGGGCAGGCCTGTGTGGGTCCAAGCTACAGGACCCTGTTGTGCATGATTTTGGTACCTGGACATTCCCATGCCCCATCCAGAGCCTATGGCTTTGCTCACCATGGGCCATCCCTTGTCCCATTGTTCCCCCCCACCTTCCACTCCCTGCATCATCAGCAGTTTTAAGATCCCACTGTTGTATTTATATATCCTTGTAATAAACATTTCCATAATACCTGGTGCCCTCATGCTGTTCTCACCTGTACCCCACCTTTTCCTGCTTCCCGTCTTCCCCAAGACTGACCTCCCAGCAGCCTCTGGAAAGGACAAGTCCATGCATTGGCCTTATAAGGTAGCCTGGCCAGCATGTTTACGCTGTCCCAGGACATCTTAGCTTGGGGTAGCCTGAATGCAGGGTGATAGCAGACATTTGACCCTGTGCAAGACCCGTGCCTGGAGAAAAATCCCTTCCAGGCTCAAGAGTCTTGGAGGTCAGGGACAGGAAGTGTGGGCCATAGTGAAAGGTTCCATGGAGTTGCCTGGAGCTACAGAGGGTGGCCCCAGGGTATGAGGGCCAGGGAGCCCCACTCTCCAGCTTCCTATTCTTAAATCCCCCACATCTTCCATCCGAGGAGCTGCTGCTGGGCTGTGTGGAGGGAAAGCCATCTTTGCCTGCCTCAGACCTCAGCCTCAGCACCAGATCTCTGAGATCCTCTTTGTCTTGTCCCCCAGGATCCTGCCTATGCTGTCAGAAAGTCTGGACTGCCTCTAGGTCACTGTGCATGGAAGGCCCTGGGAGGTGGGTTTTGCACATCCCACACCCACATGTACACCATACGAGACAATTATGCATGTAGGCACACACACATGCTGCATAGGTGTCCCGGAGACTAAAATCAGTGTGCAGCATTTATATTAGGGGCCGCTCTCAGGATAACATTTGTGCAAGGAGGAGACAGATCTGGGCAGAGGGAGGGGTCAGGCTGTGATGGAGTCTGAATGAGTCCGGGCTAACCTATTATAGAGCAAAGATGTCCTTCAGAGTTGGTGCAAGTTGGGGCAAAAAGCCAGGCCTTTCTACCCACTCGTAGATCAGTCATTGGATATGGACCGTGCAGAACAGCAAGTGACCCCTCACAAGGCAGCTTTGTTTGGCTAAGGCAACCCCCACAGGGAGCCCCAAAGGCTGTTTGCAGCCAGCACCTCAGTAGTAGAGGGTTGTCCGTGCACCCAGGAAGGGCTCTATGTGGCACATTATTGCACCCACCACACCCTCCCGCTGAGTGGGCAAGCTGGTGCCCCCTGCATTCACCTCTGCATGCTGAAGGCTGCTTCCTGGGCACCCTGTAACACTGGATAGCAAATGCAGCCTTCAGCCCTGACTGATGGAGTGGGTGGATACATAACCCACATGTCTGGCCCTTGGATGGGAGAACACTGGTTCCCAGGGTTCCCCAGTGGGACAGGGCTTCAGTGGCCGCAACAGCAATCCATGGACAGCAGCTCCTGATCTGTGGTCTCCTTCCCCACTCATCCTGTGCTTCCTGGGATCGCTTCCCAATAAACTACCTTAATTGAATTCTTGTCTCAGGGCTGGCTTCTTGGGGAACTCAAACCCAGACACACACGTGCACATTCACAGCACATGCACCACGTATGCACACGCTTGCATGTGCGTGCATTTACACACAGGCACAGGCACAGCCACGCATACCTTGTGCACACCTGCACACATCCACGGGCCCTGCCCACACATGCACAAAACCCGCACTGACTTGTGTCCCTGCACATGCAACACGTACACGTGCCAGAGGTGAAGAAGGAGGCAAAGGTAGGGTGGGTGGTTTGAGGGTCAGGAGTCTCAGGCCCTCCCCAGTCAGGCTGGCTCAGGAGGCAGCACACACCTCAGTGCAGACCCTTCTTCCCAGCCCTCTGAAATATGGTCTCAGGCCTTTGAAAGGAAGCCAAATGATTTCCTATTTTCAACCCTGATGCTGTCCCTCCACCTTTCACGTCCCTACCCTCAGCTACAGATGCAGGCTCTGCAGGAGAAACCAGAAATGAAGCCCCCAGGGTCCCCTCTTATAGTCCCCTAGGAGGGACCATCCTGTGGAGCACAGGCCAGTCCCGATCAGTCCCCCACGCGCATGAGCATTGGAGGTGACACCCAACCCTCCCCCCTTGAAGCTGAGACCTGCCTCTGGCATGCCTGGGGCACTTCAGGCCTTCTGCTTCCCGCTCTGCCTGAGCCTGGCTGCCCGAGGCCCCTGGAGGCACAGGGGCTTCAGCTACACACCCCCAGGCTGGCAGAGACAGGCTGGGGGCAGGGAGGGTCCCCTGGGTAAAGGTGCCCATGATGAGCTGCAGTGCCAGCACATCTGTGCAAATATTACCAATTATTTTCCTCACTATAAACACCCAGCAGGAAGGCAGAGAAGCAACCAACTCAAACTGTTCAAAATAGAAACTGAAATTGCTGCACAGGGAAGTTGGGGCAGCCGGTGAAGCAGGGGCCCTGCACCAGGAATCCAGGGCCTCCCTGGTCACGGCCCCCACTCCACCCCCAGCTCAACTTTCTGCCCCACAGGCCAGGCCAGGTGGGAACAACATGGGAAAGGCTCCTGCCCAGGGGACCCAGGGGATGGACAGGGGCATGAGGGAGGGGGTCAAGTGAGCCCTGTGCAGAGAAGGAAGATGGCTGAGGGCTGAGGGCAGCAGCCGCAGAAGACCCAGGAGCTGAGGCCACCTGGCCTGTGGCCTGCAGGACCCTAGGAGGGACCCATGGAGGGACCCTGCAGGACCAGGTCATCTGCTGGACAAGCGGAGCTGACGACACTGTGGACAAAGGGGTGGAGGAGGAAGCCTCCCTTCATTATATATATCCTAGCCACGGGAGAAAGGGGTACCCTGGGCTGAGTGGAAACGGTGACCTGCCCCCACTCATTCTCCTAATGGTGGGAATAAGTAGAAACCTCCCCAGGGACCCAACAGCATCCCTGTTCCCACTGCAGCCTCTCCCTCCCCATAAACAGGGTACACAAAGAGGAGGCTGGGGACACAGTCACAGGGTTATCAAAACAGTGTAATACTGGACGGCTCCTGTGGCTCAGTGGGTATGGCACCGGCCCCATATATACCGAGAGTGGCAGGCTCAAACCTGGCCCCGGCCAAACGGCAACAAAAAAATAGTTGGGTGTTGTGGCGGGCGCCAGTAGTCCCAGCTACTCGGGAGGCTGAGGCAAGAGAATCGCCTAAGCCCAGGAGTTGGAGGTTGCTGTGAGCTGTGACGCCACGGCGCTCTACCGAGGGTGATAAAGTGAGACTCTGTCTCTACAAAAAAAAAAAAAAAAACGGCGAAATACTTCCACTCCAGTTGATCTATAGGACCTGCCCTAAGACTTCCAAGTGTTCCCTTTTCCGGCCTCCCTGACGGTTCCCCCCAGCACCTTCAGACCTGCCCCCACCTTCTGGCACAGCAGCAGCCCCCCCCTTCATCAGCCCATGCCCAGCTGCCCTGATTGCTAAAGACCTTGAACAACCTGCTGCCCCTGCCCACAAAAACATGGTCTGGGTGAAGAGGGGGCTCTGGGCAAACCCACCACACCTGCCTCCCTGCTGCCCTCCAGAGGCAATCTCAGTACATTTCTTGGGCTCAGCCAAATCGCTCAGAGGGTGGGTGAAGGGGTAGTGCTGGGCAGGGGTCAGTGCCAAAGGTGTGAATGCTAGAGTGTGGCAGCAGGAAGGAACCCAGGAGGTGATCTAGTTACAGCCCTCATGCTACAGATGAGATAAATGAGGCCCAGAGAGAGAGATGAGTGGCCTGATGTCATACAGCAAGTCCAGAGCCAAGCCCAGGCCTCACTTCCCAGGTCCTGGAGCTGCTGAACTAGGCTGGTGATATCTGCCTGCCAGGGAGACAGAAAGGCCAGGGACAACTGATGCTGCCGCCCTGTGAATATTAACACACTTGCCTTCTCTCCCTGCTGTTTCTGGCTTCAAAGGCTTCCCTACTCAGCCCCTCCCTGGAGCTGATACCTTGGCCCTTCTATTTTTGGTGGCTTGGCACAGGTGGGGCAGTAGGATGACAGCCTTGCTTTTGCCTGCCCCAAGCTCATGGCAGCCCTTGGTCCTCTCTCATTCTCTCTTTGACAGGGGGAGTTGCTACTCTGGGTGGAGAAGTCCCCATGGGGAGACTCAGATGTTCTGAACAAAAATAAAAGGTGCTCGTGCGGCCCATCTGCATTTCCACATGCTTCCAACCTACATCCCTTGACCTGTTTTTACCTCTCTCCCGCTAAGGAGCCAGGCAGTTTTCAAAGCCAGTTCTGGCTCTAGCAGGAAATGGCAGAGAAAGAAACTCCCAGAGGGCAAGGTCCCCAGAGGCACCCAAGAAGGGCATGAAGGGGACAGATGGCATTTGTACCAGTGCGCTGCACTGGGGCCAGGCAGCAGGCAACCTACATTCATTGACAGAGCACCTTGAATGCACAAAGGACCTTCACAATGGCTTTCTCTACCTCTGAGGCAGGTGTTCCTGTCCCAATTTTACAGGCCAGAAAACTGAGGACTGCGGGCCCTGTCTTAGTTCCACAGCTCAGTCAATGAATGGTACCCTGGCCTCTGGGGACATGCTGTGGTCCGGCCTCCCCTGCTGCCTCCCTCCCATTTGAGGCCAACACCTGGCCAATGTCCCTCCTTCATCCCCTCCAGCCCTAGCCCTAACATGCCTACCCAGAGCTGGCCGGGAGACTCAGCACAACTCTGTGCTGAGGGCACCACTGTATGGAAAAAGACTGCCCCATGCAAATCCTGCCCCTGCTCTGTGCAACTCTGGGCAAGCTGTTCCTCGCTCTTTTACCATCTGGAAAATGGGAATCATGACGGTGACTCCTGTTGGTGTTACTGTGAGTATAATATGTATTATCTAAATTAATACCCTCAGGGCTCCTACAACATCACTGAGTATCTAATAAGGGCTATGTGGAAATTTCTTAAAAATTATCTCCAGGGAGCTGGCGTGGTGGCTCATGCCTGTAATCCTAGCACTCTGGGAGGCTGAGACAGGTGGATTGCCTGAGCTCACGACTTCGAGACCAGCCTGAGCCAAAGTGAGACCTCATCTCTAAAAATAGTCAGGCATGGTGAAAGTCGCCTGTAATCCCAGCTACTCCAGGAGCTGCAGCAGGAGGATGGGTAGAGGCCAGGAGTTTGAGACCAGACTGAGCAACACAGTGAGACCCTGTCTCAAAAATAAATAAATAAATATTTAAAAAGCTTTAAAAACTACTTCCAGGTGACCACCGCTCTAAATGGCTTCCCTGCCAGAATTTCCTCATCTCTCCCACCCCATCCCTTCCACAGCCAGAGAGATGAAAGCCTAAATCCCTGCGGACAAGGACTCTGCGGATCTGATCTCAGGGTAGACCCCCACTGGTAGCAAGCCAGGGCCACAGGCCTGTTACCCATCTCCCTGCCTTCACTCAGGCTGTTCCCACTGGCTGGAATTCCCTTATCTGCCTCCATGCCTTGAACTTCTTTTCCTCCAAACTGATAAAAATCTTCCAAGAAACAACTCAAGAAACTCTCCTTCTCTGCAGCCCTATCTGACAACACCTCACCCTGCTCCAGCACCAAGTAGAACTAACCCCCCCTCTTTTCATGCACCAGCACCACCCTATTCAGACGGCCCCTGCGGCCACAGGACAGCACTCTGCTCGGCTGAGGGTAGAGCTCACGTCTGGGCTGGGCAGCCCAGGTCCGGGTGGGACCTGCCTTCAACAGGCACTCAACTCCTGTTCACTATGAAGGCCACTGGAAAACAAATGACTTGTTCCCAGGCTAAAGAAAAGCAAGGTCAGGTTCTCTGCACTTCAGCGTCTCTCTCAGAGGAGAGGGTCTCTGAGTCCTTGAGGGAAATGAGAGTAGGAAGGGATCTGTAGCTGGGAGGGGCTTTACAATTCCAGGACGGTATGATGAAAGAGACCAGAGATAGCAATGTGGACCCCTGGGGAGCCCAGCCTGGTGGTATCTGCATGGGGCTGGAATTCCATTAATTCTGTGCTGCTGGGTCTGCACTCAGTAGGCAGACAGGGGACAAAGAAACCACAGTGGCTGCTTCCTCCTCTCCTCTCTGGTCTCCATGAGGCTGTGGACTGAGGATAGAGAAGAGGTTTTTTTCTCAGTTTCCTCTGCTCTCAGCTCAGCCCCTAGGTCCCCATTCTCCAAAGGGGCATACAGATCTAGGTGCCCCTGGCCTGTCCACAGTCCCTTCTGCAGGCCAAGTCCACAGGCAGGAGCACTGTCTCACCTGACCTCACCACCTTCCTTCCTTGAAGACCTGTGACTCTACCTCCCCCAATCTCCCTGGCTCTGTTCTCGTACCCCCGTCCCTAAGCCCTAGTCCAAGCCCCCATCGGCTCTTGCCTCCCAAATGGCCTGTCACATGCTGCAATGTGGATGGACTTTGAGGATATCATGTTAAGGGACTTGAGCCAGTCACTTCTCTGAGAAGTTCTTAGACCAGTCAGATTCTTGGAAATAGAAAGTAGAATGGTGGTTGCCAGGGAGGGGGGGACAGAAGAGAAACAGGCTGTTGTTTAAAGGGTACCGAGCTTCTGTTTTGTAAGATGAGCGTTCTGGAGATCCGTTGGACAACGATGTAAATATACTTAATGTTAGGGAACTGTACATCTAAAAATGGATAAGTAGCAAATTTTATGTTATGTGTTTTCTACCACAACTGTTTTTTTTTTTTTTTTTGAGAGAGAGAGTCTCACTATGTCACCCTGGGTAGAGTGCCATCACAGCTCTCAGCAACCTCCAACTCTTGAGATGAAGCGATTCTTTTGCCTCAGCCTCCCAAGTAGCTGGGACTACAGGTGCCGGCCACAACGCCCAGCTATTTTTTTGTTGCTGTTGTCATTGTTATTTAGCAGGCCCGGGATGGGTTCAAACCCACCAGCCTTGGTGTATGTGGCCGGTGCCCTAACCACTGAGCTATGAGTGCCAAGCCTCTACCACAAATTTTTTAAAGGACTAGGGCAAGATATATATATATATGTATATTATTTTTTTTACCTGAAAATTCTAATACTATTATAAATCTGTCTAGTCTTCAAAGATTTTTTTTTTTTTTGTAGAGACAGAGTCTCACCTTATCACCCTCGGTAGAGTGCCGTGGCGTCACACAGCTCACAGCAACCTCCAACTCCTGGGCTCAGGCGATTCTCTTGCCTCAGCCTCCCAAGTAGTTGGGACTACAGGCGCCTGCCACACGCCCGGCTATTTTTCTGTTTTGCAGTTCTGTCGAGGCTGGGCTTGAACCTGCCATCTTCGGTATATGGGGCCAGCGCCCTACTTGATGAGCCACAGGCGCCGCCTCTTCAAAGATTATTTTAATGAAAGAAGCAAAAAGCAAGCCTCTGACATGGCCTCCCTGCCTCTCCCTGGACTCTCTTTAGCTAAAGCAAACCTTTCTAAAGGCAAATTTAGTTGAATCAACCTCTCTTAAATAACACTTCCAAAGGATCCCCATTTCTCTTAGATAAATAGGCCCAATTCCTCAACCTGTCGACAAGCCCCTGCCAAATCATACCACGCTCCACCACGCTCTCTGCACCCACAGTGTGTGCCTTTCCTCCATGCTTCATAATTGCAAGGTCTTGCATGTGCTCTTTCCTCTGCCTGAAATACTGTCCTGTCCCTCCTTAGACTAATTAACTCCTGTCCATCCTTCATGTCTTGGTTCTAAAGTCACTTCCTCCAGGCTCTGCACCTGGCTAAGCGGCTAAGGTGCCAGCCACATACACCAGAACTGGGAAATTCGAATCCAGCCCCAGCCTGCCAAACAATAACGACCAAAAAATAGCCGGCGTTGTGGCAGGTGCGTGTAGGCCCAGCTACTTGGGATGCTGAGGCAGGAGAATCGCTTAAGCCCTGAAGTTGGAGGTTGCTATGAGCTGTGATGCCGTGGCACTCTACCCAGGGTGACGGCTTGAGGCTCTGTCTCAAAAAAAAAAAAAAAAAAAAGGCACTTCCTCCAGGAAACCCTCCCCCTCATCAGCCTGGCCAAGTCTCTTCCCATGATTGTGCATGTCTGAGCCTCACGTTTTCCTTCTTCAAAGCCCAGGTCCCATGCAGTTGAGTATTTGTTTCTCTGAGTATTAGATTAATTTCTGTCTCTTCCCTTTGTAACCCCTGTGCCCAGGTAGATGACAATGTAAGCAAACAAACATGAAATCATTGTCAAAGATATATAAAATCAACTACATAAATTAAAGCATCATGATAAAAAAATATTGCACACTTACTCTGTGCCAGCCTCAGCATTTTACAAATGCTGGTCCTATTTATACCCCTGTTTTAGGGATAAAAAAGTCGAAGTCTAAAAAGGTAAAGTAACTTTCCCTTGGCCACACAGTAGCAGGTGGAAAGCTGGAATCTAAACCCAGCTGGTAATGGGAATTTGAACCCAGGTCATCTGGAGCCGCAGTCCATGTGACTTGGACCTGATATCACCAGGGTAGCAGATCTGTCTCTCTCTGCCCTCATCACTTCCTCTTCCCTTCTCTGAATGACATTGGGCTGGGGTGAAGGTCACAGGGAGAGGAGTATGTGTTTTTACCTGTGAAGTTTCTTAAGAAATACCTGTCCCTGCAACCTGAAGAAGTCCAGCAAAACTGCCCAGCACCCATGAAGCCAGCCAATGGATGGTGAAGGCCAGGAACAGCATTTGATCGTCTTCTGAGTGGCCACTGAGAGCCAAGGAGGACAGAGCCCACTTGGGTAAGGACCAAGAGCAGATACCTAGAGAGGGAGCAGGGGTCCTGGAAACAGAACCACCAGGACCTGGGGAGGGGGTCACCCCATGGGTAGGCATGACACCTGGTGTCTAGTCAGAAGTACAGGAAGCATGCCTCAGTGGCATGAGGGCAGGTCCTTGCTGCCATACCTTCCCCACCATGCTGCCCCACGCCTAGGAAATAGGTCATCTGCCACCCTGCCCCTGCAGGTGACCTGTGTGTTGCTCAGGGTAGCTGGGAGGGATGTGCTGGAGTCAGCTCCGGTGAGGTGAAGTGGGGATCTTCTCATCCACAGGCAGGAAATGAAAGGCAACTTCAAATTTCGGATATGTGAAGGCTACCACATGCCTGCTACTGCGCTCATTCTTTTTGCATTTACCCACATCTTTTAGATCATAAAACTGAGGCTCAGGGAGGTAGGTTAAACTGCCCAACTAACTGAGAAGTTGGGGAGCCTAAAAGTCATTGCTAGGTCTTTAGTCTCCCAATTAACCCTCCATACCACAAAGCCCATCTACCAGCAAGGATGAGTCTAAACATGAAATAAAAACTCAGGTGCAGGGATCAGCTTCCACTTTCTCTTCTTTACTTCAACTGGGCAGGAGCTATGTCTGGTCATTTGAGCAGGGAAACAGCTCAGAACTCTCCAGCCCTCTTCCCTGCACAGCTGCCCCCTTTCATCAAAGCCCTTTCCTGCCCCTCTACCAGCTCCAGACCCCCCTTTTACCCCTGCCTGAGCCTGCAGGTGGGGAGGGAGTGAGCAGCCTTCTCCAGCTGCACCATCTCCTCGGGGTGGTGTGTGAAAGATTCCACACTGAGAAGCCAATTAACATCATCATCCAGGCATAGCACCCAGACCCGGTGCTGCCTGAATCCCCACTGAGTTCCACTGCTGCCCCCAGGAGACTACTTGGGACACCTTGGAGAGCCATCTGCCAGTAGCTCCCACCCAAGGGCCAGGCCACCCTGTTCTTCTTCACCAGCCCCTGCTCAGACTCCACTCAGGGTCCCAACTTCCTTCTATCATTAAGTGTCAATTAAATATTGACTCAGCATTGGTTAAACATGGAACCGTGTGCCACATTCTCCAGGGTAGAAAGAGTCTCTTTTCAGACATGAAGCACATCGGGACAGCCTCCTTGCCAGTCCTTGAACACCAAGCCTGCCCCTACCTTGGCCTTGGCACTGGCTGGTCTGGCCCTTTGGCGGGAGCACCCTTCTCCCAGCCCCATGATATCTGCAGTGATTGCTTAAGCGTCACCTCTCAGAGGCCCTCTAGACAGGCCTGGATAGCCCCATCTTAAACAACCACCCCACCCCTACAGCTGACTCCTCACTTTGGAATGCAAACTCCTTGAGAAATGGACTCCTGGACCTTATTCCTGGCTGAGGCCTCAGTGCTTAGCACAAGGACCAGCACGTGGAGGGCTCCCAGTAAAGATCTGTTCTGGGAATGAGACCTGGATTCTGACTCCATTCCAACAGGAACCAGCTCTAGAGAGGGAGCAGGAGTCCTGGAAACAGAACCACCTGTTCTGGGGAGCCCCTCCACTCCCTTCCCCTCCCTTCCTCTCCCAGGGCCTTGGCCTCCTCCTCACAGTATGAAGGGATTGGTGGTTTTTAACTAGTCAGAGTCCCAAAGGGTCATTCATCAAAGGGACCATGTGGAGGAAGGGGGACATGAACATTTTTTTTTTTTACTGAAGTCAAATGTTCATAAAATAAAATGAACAATTCAGTGGCATTTAGTACATATTCAGTGTAATTCAAACATTGTCATCACCCCAGAAGGAAATCTCCTACCCATGAAGTAGCCACTTCCATTCCCACCCCTTCAGGCCCCTAGAAGCCACCAATCTGGGTCCTATCTCTGTGGGTTTACCTATTATGAATATTTCACAAGAACAAAATCATACAACATGTGACCTTTATGCCTGGCTTCTTCCATTTTGCATAATGTTTTGGAGGCTTATCCATGCTATAGCCTGTATCAATATTCATTTCTCTTTATGGCTGAATGATATTCCATTGTATGAATATACCACAGTGTGTTTATCCTTTGATCCACCAATGCCATGAACTATTTTTAAAAGCTTTTCCAAATCTATGCTGAGACCATAAAATTTGTTTTGACTATGCCCTGTGTTTTGGTCTAAAATCTGACTGCATTTTATTTGGCTAAGAAATGTTCGGCAGCCAAGAGCTTACAAAATACAGACAATAACAGAAGTGCTTGTACATCCCAGGGCCAATCCTATGATGCTACATGAAATAACATTCCCAGCCTCAGTGCTGGCTCACGGTGGGCTAGCTACTATTCTAAACACTGCACATGCTCTAGCTTCGTCACTCCTCACCCTTGTTCTGCAGATCAGGCTGCTTGAGGTCCCACAGTCAGTAGTGGTAGAGCTGGTATCTGAGCCGAGATTCTGGATCTGGAGGACAAACCTGTCAGCCCCTGGGGTGCTGCTTACTTACTCAGGGCACTCGTGGCTGCTTGGTCACACCACCTCAGGCAGCACTGCTGACCGGGATCCAGGTGAGCGGGGCAGACACAGGCCTCAAGGGGGGACAGTAGAGCTCAGTTGTTGGGGGGGTGCACACTGATTCAGGTGGTAACAGCCTGCCTCACTGGCTCATGGGAACATTTAAATGATTTCAGGTATGGGCTTGGCGCCTATGGCTCACGTGGCTCTAAACCACATACATCAGAGCTGGTGAGTTCGAATCCAGCTCAGGCCTGCCAAACAACAATGACAACTGCAACCAAAAAAATAGCTGGGCATTGTGGCAGGCGCCTGTAGTCCCAGCTACTTGGGAGGCTGAGGCAAGAGAATCGCTTAAGCCCAGGAGTTGGAGGTTGCTGTGAACTGTGACACCACGGTACTCTACCCAAGGTGACAGCTTGAGGCTCTGTGTCCAAAAAAAAAAATGCAGATATGAAGATGTGCATCTTTTTTTTGTTTGTTTGTTTGTTTTGCAGTTTCTGGCTAGGGCTGGGTTTGAACCCGCCACCTCCAGCATATAGGGATGGCGACCTACCCCCTTGAGGCACAGGTGCCACCGGAAGATGTGCACCTTAGTACCTATTCCATCACCACTACCACCAGAAATTGACTGCAGACGGAAGGGAGCTGCGGCTTGTGAAAGACCCAAACAGATCAGATAGAACCTGACTTTCAGGCTTGGTGCCTGTGGCTCAACGGGCTAAGGTGCCAGCCACGTACACCTGAGCTGGCGGGTTCGAATCCAGCCTGGGCCCGCCAAACAACAATGACGGCTGCAACCAAAAATGGCCGGGCATTGTGACAGGCACCTGTAGTCCCAGCTACTTGGGAGGCGGAGGCAGGAGACTCGCTTGAGCTCAGGAATTGGAGGTTGCTGTGAGCTGTAATGCCACAGCACTCTATCCAGGGTGATAGCTTGAGGCTCGGTCTCAAAAAAAAAAAAAAAAAAAGAACCTGACTTTCAAAAAGTTAAAAAGTTTACGCTATCAAGGAGGAGAGAGATCCACACTGGTGACCACACAGAAGTCACTCTGGCATAGTGGCTTTGGTGGGATCATACACAAAAGGCTCCTACTATGTTTCACACACTGTCATTAAAGTGCCTACTAACCAAGGCGGCTCACGTCTGTAATCCCAGCACTTGGGAGGCAGAGACGGGAGGCTGCTTGAGCTCAGGAATTGGAGAATTGTCTGAGCAAGAGTGAGAAAGCCCAGTTGGGCATTGTGGCACTTGCCAGTAGTCTCAGCTACTCAGGAGACTGAGGCAGCAGGATCCCTGGAGCCCAGGAGTCTGAGGTTGCTGCGAGCTATGAGGATGCCACTGCACTCTACTCAGGGCCTACTGATTTTTTTTTTTTTTAGACAGAGTCGCTCTGGGTAGAGTTCCATGGTATCATAGCTCACAAGGACCTCCAACTTGGGCTCAAGCGATCCTTTTGCCTCAATTTTTTCTACTTTTCGTAGAGATAGGGTCTCTATTTTTCTCAGTCTGGTTTCACATTCCTGAGCTCAAGCAAACCGCCTGCCTCAGCTTCCCAGAATGCTACGATTACAAGCCTGAGCTACCATGCCTGGGGGGCCTACTGATTTTAATCATTTGCTGGCATGCCTGTCTCCTGATCTACTATGAGCTCCTCACAGGCAGAGAACCATCTGTTCATCTGTGTACCCCCTGTGCCTAGCATGCGCCCAACATAGACCCATGGGAGTACAGGACAAGTTCATGAAGCCAACAGATGGGTCTCATAACCTCTGCGGACCTTTCCAGCTCAGAGGTTCTCCAGCTCTGCGATTTCAGTTCAACAAATAATGCACAAAGCACAATCCTGGGCACAGCAGGACAAAAGAGAGAAGCCAATACTTTCAATAGTATTCCAAGAACACCCACCTGTGGTAAGTCAACATTTAGGAATTTGTGCTACAGATCTCTTTGTCCACATACCCTCTGGTATAGGTTCAAAGATACTGAAGCATTGTGTTATGATAGCATTAAAAGATTGGAAGCAACTTAAATGCCCATTAGTAGAGAGAGGGTCAACTACATAAATGCAAGTACAATTATCTAATGGAATACTATGCAGACATTAAAAAGAATGAGCCAGGCTTCGAGGTACTAATGTGACACAATCTGTGAAATGGATGATTGAGGGCAAAAAGAAATTTACAGGAGTCTGTGTACTATACATGGTACAATTTGTGTTTTTCAAGGAATGCTTGGATACATATATGCTTATAAACGCAAAGACTAGCTCTAGAACAGTGCTGTCCCATAAAATTACAATATAAGCTGCAAAAGTAAGCCATAGGCGTAATTTTAAATTTTCCAATATCACCAATAAAAGATATTTTCTTTTTTTCTTTTTTTTAAATTTTTTTTGAGACAGAGCCTCAAGCTGTCACCCTGGATAGAGTGGCATTACAGCTCACAGCAACCTCCAATTCCTGGGCTCAAGCGAGTCTGCTGCCTCTGCCTCCCAAGTAGCTGGGACTGCAGGCGCCCGCCACAACGCCCGACCATTTTTTGGTTGCAGCCGTCATTGTTGTTTGGCAGGCCCGGGCTGGATTCGAACCCGCCAGCTCAGGTGTACATGGCTGGCGCCTTAGCCCGTTGAGCCACAGGCGCTGAGCCATAAAAGATATTTTCAAAGGCAAAAGTAATGTTAATATATATTATTTAACTCAATATAGTCAAATTATAATATTATCATTTTAATACTTAGCTGATATTTTTAAGTTATTAATAAAATGTTTTATATAGATTTGTTGTACTAAGTCTTTGGTGTAGATTTTACACTTACAACACATCTCAGTTCGAGCTAGTCACACTTCAAGGACTCAGTAGTCACACGCTACTGTATTAGAAAAGTACAGTTCTGGAAGGACTTCACTAAGATCAGCCTGAGCAACAGTGACAGCCATCTCTACCAAAAGTAGAAAAAATTAGCCAGGCGTGGTGGTGTGCTTCCTGTAGTCTCAGCTACTCGGGAGGCTGAGGTAGGAGGATCACTTGCGCCCAAGAGTTTGAGGTTTCTGTGAGCCATGATGACAGCATGGCACTCTATCTAGGAAGACAGAGCAAGACTCTGTCTCAAAAAGAAAAGGTAGTAACAGTTGCCTGCCCCTGGGCAAAAATTTGGTGGAATTGACAGTCAGGAGAAGAACTAATTTTCATGACATACTCTTTTGTTCTGTTTGACTTTTTTTTTTTTTGAAATAAAGTTTTCACTCTGTTGCCTTGGATACAGTGTCATGGTGTCACAAAAGCCTCAAACTCTTGGGTTGAAGGAATCCCCCTGCCTCAGCCACCTGAGTAGCTAGGACTATAGGCGCCCGCCACCATGCCTGACTAATTTTTCTATTTTGAGTAGAAATGGGGTCTCACCCTTGCTCAGGCTAGTCTCAAACTCTTAAGTTCAAACCATTCACCTGCCTCAGCCTCCCAGAGTGGAAAGATTATAGGCGTGAGCCACTGCACCCCCGCCCTGTTTGACTTTTTTCCCATGTGCGTGCATTACCTATTTTTAAAAACTCACCATTTTAAAGGTAAGGAAAAACACTGAAAAGCCAGAAAGGGAAGCAGAAAAGCAGTGGCATTAGAAGTAGGGAATTCCGGGTATACAGGTGCAATGTCAGGAGGTCAAGAGAGGAAAGTTTTTCAGAAAATGAGGAGGAGGAGGTACCCTGAGGTGACTTCAGATTTGGCACATGGGACATTGCTCATCACTCATCAGTGACATTTGAGAGCTGCTTCAGGAGAGGGAAGAGGCGGAGAAGGAGGCAGTTGGTGTGGCTCTCTCTCTATAGAGGGAAGAACCACAGACTCCAGCACCTGCGGCAGATGACCGATGCCTAACTTAGAGGTGGCCCAGGTGGTAAGGGCTGCTGGGGACAGCTCCTGGAATCCCTAGGTGGGGAGCATGTGATCGAGGCAGGAGGAAAACAGGAGGCTCAGGGAACAAACACAACCTGGAACCAGCTCTGCGCTGGGTGGTGGGTAGAGAAGAGTCAGGCCTGGCTGGAACCCAGGGACTGGGAGAGACCAACAAAACCAGCGGAGCTGGCCAGGTGCGGTGCCTCACTTCTGTAATCCTAACACTCTGGGAGGCGGAGTGGGGAGGCTCACTTGAGCTCAGGAGTTTGAGACCAGCATGAGCAACAGTCAGATCCCATCTCTACTAAAAAGAGAAAATTAGCTGGCCGTTGTAGTAGGCACCTATAGTCAGTCCCAGCTACTTAGGAAGCTGAGGCAAGAGGATCGCTTGAGTCCAGAAGTTTGAGGTGGCTGTGAGCTATCATGACACCATGGCACTCAACCTCAGGGTGACAGAGTGACACTCTGTCTAAAAATAAATAAATAAATAAAAAGAAGAAAACCAACTGAGCTACAATAACTTTTTAACATTTTGGGGGACACAGACTCCTTCGAGAATTTAATGGCAGCTGAGGACACTACCCACGTGTATGCACAATTTTACTCACAACTTCAAGCCCAGAGCCCCCGAAGGTCATCCCAGATTACAAAACCTGCTGTAACAGTTCACTGCAGGATGTGGTTGAAAATCCTCACCTGCCCTCCACAGTCTGGGCCCATCCTCTGCTCATGCATCCCTGTTTCCCAAAAGCAAAAAAATCTCCTTCCCCTTGTTCTGGGTGTTGTTCCCCCAGAGATACACCATTCCCCTCTGAGGACTGCCTCCTTCTCCCCTTCACCATTCAGAAGCCGCCTCCCTCCCCCCCCCCCCGCACGTTTAATTACATCTTCCACTTGAGCATACTTCTGAGTAAAATGTTGCACTCGCTACAGTCTGTGAGTCTGACCTGTTTCCATCTCCTCTCCTAGCCAGATTTTGTGCAACCTGAGGCCAGAACCTCATCTAATCCATAACAGGTACCTAATAAGGGAATAAACCCATATATCACCAAATTAGGGACAAGATCTTGGGAGGTCCTGTTTCCTAGCAGCCCCTGAGTGCCCAGAGGAAGGTTTTTAGGCTCTGTGGTTGGATGCTGGACCATGTTTTCACCTAAAAGTATCACTGTATGAATACTTCATTCCTTTTTTATCTACTCATATATTTATTTTGGGGGGAGTTTAAATATATCTAACATAAAATGTGCTATTTAAATGTACAATTCAGTGGCATTAATCACACTCACAACTTGTGCAACTACCACTATAATTTCTAAAATTTTTCATCACCCCATGCAGAAGATCTGTAACTGGCTCGGCGCCTGTGGCTCAACGGGCTAAGGCGCCAGTCACATACACCTGAGCTGGCAGGTTCAAATCCAGCCCGGGCCTGTCAAACTACAAAGATGGCTGCAACCAAAAAATGGCCGGGCGTTGTGGTGGGCACCTGTAGTCCTGCTACCTGGGAGGCGGAGGCAGGAGACTCGCTTGAGCCCAGGCATTGGAGGTTGCTGTGAGCTGTGATGCCACAGCACTCTATCTCAAAAAAAAAAAAGATCTGTAACCATTAAACAATAAGATCTCCTTTCCCCAGCTCTTGGTAACTTCTAATCTACTATCTGTCTCTATGAATTTACCTATTCTAGGTAATTCATAAAAGTGGGACTATATAGTCCCTTTGTGTCTAGCTAAGTTAAATGTCATTTAGCATAACATCCTCAAGGTTGTAGCATGTATCAGAATTTCATTCTTTTTCATGGCTGAATAATATTTTATTGTATGGATAAACCACATTTTGTTTATCTGTTCATCTGTTGATGAACACTTACCATGAACTTTCACATGTAAGTATCTGGGTATCTATTTTTAATTCTTTTTGTGATTAATGTTGCTATGAACATTTGCATACAAGTATCAGTCTGAGTATCTGTTTTTAATTCTTTGAGATATATAACTAGGAGTGGAATTACTGGATCATATGGTAACTATGTTAACCTGTTGAGGAAGCACCACACTGTTTTCCATACTGGTTGTACCATTTTACATTCCTATCAGCAATGTACAATGGTTTCAATTTCTGTATATCCTCCATGTCACCTGTTATTTTTTGTAAGTATTTTTATTATAGCTATCCTAGTGAGTGTGGTGGTATCTCATCGTGATATCGATTTGGATTTCCTTAGTGATTAATCATGTAGAACATGTTTTCATGTTTTTTTTCAGCTATTTGTATCTATTCTTTGGAGAAATGCCCATTTTTTTGTTTCTGTTTTTTCATTTTGTTTGTTTGTTTTGAGACAGAGTCTCACTAAGTGACACTCGGTAGAATAACGTGTCATCACAGCTCACAGCAACCTCAAACTCTTGGGCTCAAGCAATTTTCTTGCCTCAGCCTCCCAAGTAGCTGAGACTACAAGTGCCTGCCACAATGTCTGGCTATTTGGGGGTTGCAATTGTCATTGCTGTTTAGCAGGCCCAGGCTGGGCTCAAACCCACCAGCCTTGGTGTATGTGGCTGGCACCCTACTCAATGACCTATGGGTACCGAGCCAAAATGTCCATTTTTTAAATTCACCTATTTGCCTTTTTGTTATTGTGTTATAAGAGTTCTTTGTGTATTTTGACTATTAAACTCCCATTGGATAGATAATTTGCAAATATCTTCTCCCACTTTGTATTGATAGTTTGTCTTTGCACTTTCTTTCTTTTTTTTTTTTTTTTAGAGATAGAATCTCACTATGTCACCCTCAGCAGAGTGCTGTGGCATCACAGCTCACAGGAACCTCAAACTCTTGGGCTTAAGCAATTCTCTTGCCTCAGCCTCCCAAGTAGGTGGGACTATAGGCACCTGCCACAACACCCAGCTATTTTTTTGTTGCAGTTGTCACTGTTGTTTAGCTGGCCCAGGCTGGGTTTAAACCCACCAGCCTGGGTGTATGTGGCTGGCACCCTAACCACTGAGCTTCGGGTGCCACCCTGCACTTTCTTGATAATATCCTTTGACACACAAGTTTTTTTTTTGTTTGTTTGTTTTTAAGAGACAGAGTCTCACTTTGTTGCTCTCGATAGAGTGCTGTAGCGTCACAGCTCACAGCAACCTCCTACTCCTGGGCTTAGACAATTCTCTTGCCTCAGCCTCCCCGAGTAGCTGGGACTACAGATGCCCACCACAATGTCTGGGTATTTTTTGTTGTAATTTGGCCAGGACCGAGTTCAAACCTGCCACCCTTGGTATATGGGGCTGGTGCCCTACTCACTGAGCCACAGGCACCACCCGACACACAAAAGTTTTTAATATTTGTGAAATCCATTGCATCTGTTTTTGTTTTTGTTGTTGCTACTCATACTTTGGGTGTCAAATTTGAGAATCCATTGCCAAATCTGAGGTCCTAAGATGTACCTCATGTTTTCTACTTACAGTTTTAGCTTCTAGGTTGTTGATCCATTTTGATTTAATTTTTGTATATGGAGTGAAATAGGGATTCCACTCCATTCTTTTATATGTGGTTATCTGGTTGTACCAGCCTCATTTGTCAAAGAATCTATTCTTTCTCTTTTGAATGGTTTTGACACCCTTGTCAAAAATCAACTGGCTGTAGATATTCTGGGTTTATTTCTGGAATCTCAATCCTATTCCATTGGTCTATATATCTGTCTTTATCCCAGGATTACATTATTCTGATTACAGTAGTCGTATAGTAACTTTTGAATTTAGGCATTCCACAACATTTTTTTTTAGTATCGCTTTGGCTGTTTAGAGTCTCTTGAAATTCAAATGAATTTGAGGATAAGCTTTTCCATTTCTAGAAAAAAAATAGGCTATTGGGAATTTAATAGGGATGACATTGAATTTGTAAATCATTTTGGATATTATAGCCTCCTTAACTATATTGTCTTCCAAACCACGAACATGGAATCATAGAGATCTCTTTCCTTTTATTTTGATCTTCTTTGATTTCTTTCAGCAATTTTTTATAGTTTTCAATGTACACATCTTTAGCTCTTAGGTTAAATTTACTCCCAGGTATTACCTTTTGGACGCTAATGTAAATGAATTGTTTTCTCATTCTCATGGAAACACAACTGATTTTTGTAGGTTGATCTTGTACCCTACAACTTCACTGATTTGTTTATTAACTCCAGTAATTTTGTTGTAGATTATTTGGCATTTTCTGTACATGACATTATGTCATCTGCATAATTTCTAGAGAAAGTTCGATCCTTCCTTTCCAATTTTGGGGCTTTATATATACACACACACACATATATATCTTGCCTAATTGCTCTGGCTAAGACTTCCAGGACAGGGGTGGTGCCTGTGGCTCAGTGAGTAGGGCGCCAGCCCCATATACCGAGGGTGGCATGTTCAAACCTAGCCCTGGCCAAACTGCAACAAAAAAATAGCCGGGCGTTGTGGTGGGCACCTGTAGTCCCAGCTACTCGGGAGGCTGAGGCAAGAGAATCGCCTAAGCCCAAAACCTGGAGGTTGCTGTGAGCTGTGAAGCCATGGCACTCTACCAAGGGTGACAACGTGAGACTCGGTCTCTGAAAAAAAAAAAAGAAGACTTCCAGGACAATGTTAAATGGCAGTAATAGGGTTACCAAATTTAACAAATAAAAATACAGGACACATATTTGAAAAGGACGGTATTTGGGCCATACTTATACTAAAATCCTATTATTTATCTTAAATTTAAATCTAACTGTATTTACCTGTATTTTATTCTTGGAAGAGTCCAGGGAGTGGTACCAGAAATGCCTACACTGCCAGCCAATCCTTCACTCTCCCCTGACTCGTCTTAGGCTCTTGCCACCTGGCTCTGCCCTTCTGTGAGCTTGGATGCCAGAAAAAGCTTTGACTAAGCCTCAACTCTCTGACCCCCACTGTGACGGGGACTGAGAATATAGATGAAAATAACTGCTTTCTTTTTACTCTTGCTCTCAACAAGCAAAGGTGTGGGTCAGGCTGTGGGAGAAGCTAAGAGATGAGGAACAAAAAGAATAGCAGGCAGGCTGCCATCATAATATGGGCAGATGCCAAGGCCCTGAGGAAAAAGACATTTATGCTGGATCCCGTGGTTTAGGCTGGAGATGGATCTTGAGGACAGAGTGAATTCCTAGGGCTTTTCAGCTCCTGGAACATATTCCCACAAGTCTTTTTCTTTGTTCTTCTCAACAAATCTCTTTTCTTCCTCAATCTCTGAGGAAGGCAGGGCAGTTACAACTGCCTCCCAGTTCATGAGCAAGAAAATTGAGTACCAGTGAGCTGCCCGAAGTGACTACCCAAAGCCGTGCAGCTGATCAAGCCTCTACTGCAGCAGTCCCCAGCCTCTTTGGCACCAGGGACCAGTTTCATGGAAGACAATTTTTCCACAGACCAGGGGGTGGGGTGGGGGGTGCAGGATGATTCAAGTGCATTACACGCCCACCCTAGATCATCAGGCATTAGAGTCTCTGCGTATCCCTCACATGCACAGCTGACAGTAGGGTTCATGCTCCTTTGAAAAGCTAATGCCAGGCGGCATCTGTAGCTCAAAGGAGTGGGGCACCAGCCCCACATGCCGGAGATGGCGGGTTCAGACCCAGCCCCGGCCAAAAACTGCAAATAAATAAATAAATACTAAAAAAGAAAAGCTAATGCCATGGCTTATCTGACAGGAGCCAGAGCTCAGGTGGTGACACAAGTGATGGGGAGTTGCTGTAAATTAAGATGAAGCCTCGCTCGGTTACCTGCCACTCACCTCCTGCTGACAGGCACAGACTAATACTGTGCACAGCCTGGGGGTTGGAGACCACAGCTCTATAGACTAGGCTGCCTGAGTCCCACCAAGCTCAGGGTCCTCCCGAATGGAAGGGAGCAGAACTTTGACTCCCCATCCAAGCATAACGATCACAGGGCTGCAGGAAGGCAGCTCCTCAACTTGCTCTGATCGCAGGGCCACAACAGACTCCCCCATCACAAGGCTTGCTGGGGCTTGCTATAGCCCACCCTACCAACTGTCCACCCCGACCTCTAGGGACCCCGGGGAAGCAGAGCAGAGTCCACTTGCATGTAACCAGAGCCTATTGCCTCTTATGTCCCTATCTTTAATCCAGGTCATCTACCTTTTACCCCAGGGATCTCTCTTCTTGCCTCCCTCCCCATCCCAAAACTAAATTTAACACTTGTGATGTCTTTTTTTTATATTGTTAGCATCATTATAATTAATGACCAAAATCTAGATGCTGTGTCACACATTTATATCCATCTTCTCCTTGGATTGTTCAGCTATTCACTCAACTAAAATTTGTTGTATTTCTTGAGCACCTGCTGGGTGTCAGGGACTACTTTGGGCCCTGTGACTAAACCAGAACATTGGCTTTTGAGCAGTGGTTTTCAATGTAGGCTGTACATTAATAACAACTAGGGAGTCCTCGTTATTATATTGGTGATTTAAAAAAAAAAAAAAAAAAAGAACACCTAGGGAGGCCAGGTGCAGTGGCTAAGGCCTGGAATCCTAGCACTCTGAGAGGCCAAGGCAGGTGGATTGCTTGAGCTCACAAGTTCGAGACCAGCCTGAGCAAGAGCAAGACTCGTCTCTACTAAAAATAGAAAAATTGAGGCAAGAGGATCACTTGAGCCCAAGAGTTGGAGGTTGCTGTGAGCTACAATGCTATAACACTCTACCAAAGTGACAGCTTGAGACTCTGTCTCAACAAAAACCCCGTCAGCCACATACACCTGAGCTGGTGGATTCGAATCCAGCCTGGGCCCTCCAAACAACAATGACGGTTGCAACCAAAAAAATAGTGAGGCGTCGTGGCAGGCGCCTGTAGTCCCAGCTTCTTGGGAGGCGGGACAGGAGACTCACTTGAGCCCAGGAGTTGGAAGTTGCTGTGAGCAATGATGCCACAGCATGGTACCCAGGGCAACAGCTTGAGGCTCTGTCTCAAACAAACAAACAAACAAACAAACAAAAAAACAGCTAGGGAAGTTTTAAAATTCCCAATTTTCAAACACACCCCAGATCTAGGATCAGAAGTTTGGGTATAGGACCTGGGCACTGATTTTTTTTTTAATTGGTTAATTTGTTGTTTTCGTTGTCACTTATTTCCTCTTTATTAAGTATAGACTATGAACTCTATAGATGACAGGGTTAGATAGGACAGACCAATATTCTTTGAAATTTAAACACCATCTTTGAAATTAAATGTTTAAAAGTGGTTTGTTTCAAGCAGGACATAATACTTCTTAAGAGAGACCTCATTAGGAAATCCATTTTCCCCAACAATTTATTATTAAAAAATGTTTAAGCATGTAGCAAAGTTGAAAAAATTTTATATACCATCTTTTAAATCTAAGTGTGAAAAAAGAAAAAAGAATGATAATGAACACCCAGCTAGATTCTTTCAGCATTATGACCCTATCCCTCTATTCTCCTTCTATCCATCTATCATTCCATCCTAATTTTAAAATGTATTTCAAAGTAAATTGCAGATGCCTAAATTCACTTCTCCCTAAATACATGAGCATGCATAGTATCAACCAGAGTTCAATATTTGGCTATAGTTTTGCTTTCCTTTCAACATAAAATTTACATTATAATGAACTACAAAGATCTTAGTATATGTTGCCGAATTTTAACAATTGCATACACTGGTGTAACACAAACTTCTGTCAAGATAGAGAACACAGGCTCGGTGCTCATAGCTCAGTGGTTAGGGGCTGAGTGGGTTTGAACCCAGCTACATGCGCTGGGGCTGATGGGTTCAAACTTGGCTAGGCCCTGCTTAAACAACAATGACAACAATAACAAAAAAAATAGTCAGGTATTGTGGTGGGCACCTGTAGTCCCAGCTACTTGGGAGGCTGAGGCAAGAGAATCACTTAAGCCCAAGAGTTTGAGGTTGCTGTGAGCTGTGATGCCACAGCACTCTACTACGGGCAATGTAGTGAGACTCTGTCTCAAAAAAAAGTACAGAATACAGTGGGGTGCAGTGGCTCGCGCCAATAATCCTATAGCCCTTTAGGAGAATGAGGTGGAAAGATTGCTTTGGGTCAGGAGTTAGAGATCAGCCTGAGCAAGAGCTAGACACCATCTCTACAAAAAATAGAGAAATTAGCTGGGAGTAGTGGCAGGTGCCTATAGTAACAGCTCCTTGGGAGGCTAAGGCAGGAAGATTGCTAGAGCTCAGAAGTTTGAGGTTGCTGTGAGGTAGGTTGATGTCACTGCACTATAGCCCAGGAGACAGACTCTATTAAAAAATAATAATAATAATATAGAGAGAGAATATTACCATCACTCCAGAAAGTTCTCTTTTGCTCATTGCCTGTAATTCCTTCTTATATCTCTAAGATGTGACCACTTGCTTATTTTATATTTTCATGGAAGCAAAATTATATAGTATGAACTCTTTTATGTTAGGTTTCTTTCACTCAGCAGAATGTTTTATCCATGTTGTATCAGTGGTTTTAATGGATGAATATTGTCCTCTGCACAGATAAACCATGCACTGATTATGATAGACTTTTTTTTTCTTTGTAGAGACCAGGTCTCACTTTATAGCCCAGGCTGGAGGGCGGTGGTATCACCATAGCTCACTACAACTTCAAATGCCTGGGCTCAATCAATCCTCTTGCACCTCAGCCTCATGAAATAGCTGGGACTAGAGACACATGCTACCATACCAACCTCATTTTTTCTTTAAATTTTGTGTAGAGGCTCAGCACCTGTGGCTCAACAGGCTAAGGTGCCAGCCACGTACACCTAAGCTGGCAGGTTCGAATCCAGCCTGGGCCCGCCAAACAGCTACGGCTGCAACCAAAAAATGGCCGGGCATTGTGGCGGGCGCCTGTAGTCCCAGCTACTTGGGAGGCAGAGGCAGGAGACTCGCTTGAGCCCAGGAATTGGAGGTTGCTGTGAGCTGTGA